>JAQZBX010001623.1:0-80461 GCA_029593785.1 Cabassous unicinctus
AAATAAATAAATAAATAAAATAGTAAGTAAAGAAACAGTTTCCTTATAGGTGGTTGTACATGTTATACAATAAAATAAAATATACATAGAAAGTATAAAATAAAATAAAAAAGCATATAAAACAAAACAAAACAAACAATAAAAAAAGTGTGACCTTAACTTTGTATGAATTTATAAGATTCCCCTTCCCCCCAAACCAGTACATCTCTAAGGAACAAATATTTGCCACTATATGTACAGTACTTAATTCCATTCCCTTAGCACTGTCATTAACAAGTGCTTATTAAGGACTCAACTATATTGGAAAGCAGCTTCAGCTGAGAGGGTCTCAAAACTGGAAGCGTGACAATCTTAAAAGAAGCCAGTTAGGTGTAAGTAAATGTTTATTAGGGTTGTGAAAGGGATGTCAGGAAAGTTACACGTTCAGACAGAATAAAGTATGATCAAATTGTCTAATTAAACACTTTTCCAGTTAATTACTGTTATATATAGCAGAGGGAGGATTTGGCTGTGGGCAGAATGTCTTTGTGTGTCGGGTGGATAGCAGAACTATGTTGGGGCCAGTACAGTACACTTTATACATATTTTTCCTGCTCTTCCACTGCTCATCAATTTTATGGGGTCTTAAATTCACAAAATACATGACTATATCCTCTACTACTTATACCGCTTGGAAAATATTTTATCTGGCTTCTTACAATTTTTTATGCCCCAGCATTCTCTGCTTATATAAAATATAGTTTCTTTTTGTTTCCAACACATACTGCTTAAAAGCTTTGAGCAGTCAGTCCCTGTATTCCAAAGTCTTCATTGTCCTTTAGAGCAGTGCTCTCAGTCTTGGCACTATGGACAATTTGGGAGGCTGTCCTGTGCATTGTAGATGTTTAACAGATGCTAAACAGATGTCTACAATCCTGCCCCTCTCCCCAGCCTCCCTTACCACCTCCTGCTCCCCCAGTTGCTGCCACCAAAATTTTCCATACATTTCAAAACATCCTCTGGAAGGTAATATCACCCCCAGTTGAAAAACTCTGCTTTAGGGCTTGCATCCTCTCACTGTGCCAGACTAGTCTTCTGTTCTGGCTTCTTCAATGCCAATTTCATCATTTCCTTTGCCAGGATTATTGCCCAACCCCCTTGTTCCTTCCAATCTATCATGTGTCTGTGGCCCCATAGCTCTGGACAATATCCACTTTCTTGTTCAATAGTGAACAGACAGCTAATGAAATGGAAAGAATCAAAATTATCTTTTGTTCCATTATTAATATTTCTAGTCCCTCTTTCTTTTGTGGCGTGTCTGCAGAGCAAAATTTCTGTAGGGGATTAAAACACTCTAATATGGAATGCTTATTTCTCAAATTTAAACAACTTTAGGTGATATATTCAGTATAATTAAGATTATCTTTAAAAAAGAAAAAACAATCTTAAAGTAAGAATTCTGTCTTCTTTTTCTTGAAAGGTATTGTCAATACTGTCGGAACAAATACATACCCACATGAGTGCAAACACAAACAACACTTACCTACCTAAAGGAGATCAGTAAGAATTGCCTAGCACTTTATAGTTAGGTCACCTGAAACTTTGTATACTTGATTTGCAGAGTACTGCAAACACTGAGAATAGCAGAAGGAGAATGAAGTAATTTGGATTACCCGAGTGGAACTACAAGTCTCAATAAACAAGATTATAGAGAATACATTATAGTTTAGCCATACTCTCTCATAGTGTTTTAAACAATGGATGAGGATTACTTAAATAGGAATTGACATAAATATTAACCAATGGACAAAAACGGAAATAACGAATAGCACAGGGTCCGCAGTCACATAGTCTGGGCTCAAATCCTGCCTCTGCCACTAACAAGTTGTACGATTAATTGGAGCAGGTTACTTAACTTTTCTAACCCTCATGTTCCTCACCTCAAAAATTGAGAAAATCTTAATGATATGTACCCATCAGAAGATTTGTTGCAGAGATCAAATGAGATATACATAAAAAACATTTCACTCAATGCTGCAGAAACAGTAATGACTCAATAAACATTGACTATTGTTCCCTCCCCATTGCTCTCAGCATAGAAATACTTAGAAACTTATGTCTTAGACTAGGTATATAGTATGGCAAGCCATGCAAAAATTAAATTGTGAAAAATGATATTGGTATCCAGAAAATTTTATCTCGCAAGAGCTTCTGGAATTTTCAGTGAGGAATGATTGCTCTATTATTAACAGTATTAATAATAATCACTTACAGTATGCCATATCCCATTCCAAGTACATTATAGGCATCTTCTTATTTAATATCAAATATTATGGAGTCACCAGTTTGTAAACCCAGTGAAGAGCATGAATTATTAATACAATTTTAGAGAGGAGAAATCTGAGGCTTTGAGAAGTTTTATCACTGGCTCCAGGTCACAGATTTAGAAATGGAAACGTGGAGCCTGGATCCCAGGTCTGACTGGTGGCAGAAGGCCTGCACAGTTCCACGAGATATTTATGAATTCATAACAGGCAAGCAATAACTTCTTGCTGAATTGCAATTTTAATATATATTTATAATAAAAGAATAAGGAAAAATTATAGTGGTAATAACCAGAATTGGAAAGTTTAAGAAAATCATGCCAGTTGAGACAAGGGTCTGACAAGGAGAATGTTGTCAAACAGTTGAAAGAAAATAACTCAAAATAGATGTTAAAAGTTAGGTGAATGTGGAAATATAATTTGTAGTTCAGATACCACCATGAGAGAGGAATAAGACTCCCTGAAGACTTTTCTAGAACAGGAGGGATGAAATAAATTAATTAAATGAGTCTGCACTTTGTATTTGCTCTAAGGGAGTAGCAGTTATTGAATTGGCAAATCAAAACAGAAGTAATTATATAATCGGACTTTCATTGAGAAATTCCTATGCTTATTTGCCACATAATTTTGAAAGAATGACATATAAAATAGTAACTTATCAGTATCAGAGTTGATTTTTATTAAACTTCTGATTATATATGCATATTTGGCATCTCCCTATGCAAAATTTAATAAAATATTTACTGATCATGGGAACATAATCATATAGTACTCAGTGAATATTTATTGAATAAATGACATGACACGTAAACTCTAGATATTTATCTTCGTAATGTTTTTCTAATATTAAGGATTTAGTTAGAGACATAAAGTTAATAGCTACATTTTTCTTTTAAATGAATCAATACAGAAGAGTTTTATGCAAAGTAGGAGCATTATATGTAATTGCAATGTTATTTTTACTTTCTTGGTGGTCACTAAATTCTTTGTTAGAAACGCATATCTTCAAAATGTATAGTTACTTTTTGTTCCCTGTTAGTTATATAACTCTAATTGCGAACGTGTAAAGAAGAACATTTAAACATCCTCCATAATCTCACTCCTTAGAGATAAGTGTGGGAAAATGTATTTGTTTAATTTTAAATTTCAATTAGTCCAGGTTGTGAATTTTGAAACCTTATACAAAGATGCCACTTGGTGGTCAAAACAAGAATAGCAAGCTAAAATTCAAGTGGATTATTGAATAAAATTTAGGATTGAAACTAAATTAGAAATTGCAAACTTGTGTTCTTAAAGTAAATAGTTTAAGCCTGTGTTCCATATTCTCTCAATTAGAACTTCTGATATTAATGTTTAGCAATTAAAATTATTAAAATATTATGGTGACAAAGATGCACTTTTGATAACTGTGATAGCTACCAAAAAAAAAAATTTACATCTGAAATTCAAACTTACATGGTACCTCCGATATATTTTGGATTGGTGCTTACATATTCAGTGATTTATCCACCTAGAGCCTCTCACCCTGCCTACTGGTGATATGTGCTCAGGACATATTTATTTTTAAACAAATCAATTTTATTGATACATATTAATAAAGCATAAAATTTATCCAAAATGTACAATCACTTGTATTTGGTATAATCACATAGCTGTGTGTTCATCATTTCAATAAGTATTAAAATATTTTCATTATTCCAATAATGATAATAATAAACACAAAAGAGACAAACAAGAAAATTCCTCACCTCTCAATCTCTGTTTCCCCGATGTGCATAGTTGCTATTTCTAGGTATTCTTGCACAATTATTTGTTTATGAAACAGTTTTACTGAGATATATTCACATACCATATGATCTATCCAAAGTGTATAATCAATGACTTTTAGTATAATCATAATGTTGTATATTCATCATCTCAAAAATTTTAGAATAATTTCATTACTCAAAAAAAAAAAGACACCACAGTCTTTAGCATTCCTTCCTCAGCCCTACATTACCACTAATCCAATTGCATCTTTATAAATTGATTTATATTTTCATTTTATATAAATGGAATCATACAATATGTAGTAATCTGTGTCTAGTCTCCTTCACTTAGTATAATTTTTTTTCTGATATAAACATTTTGTAGTATTAATCTACATTTGTTCAGCTTCAAAGAAAAACGGTCTTATAAATGCAATTTTACCCATATTCATATTTCACATAAAATATTTAGTTCAATAGAGCAATCATACAGTATTTCCCTTTTGTATCTGGCTTGCTTCACTCAACATAATGTCCTCCAGGTTCATCCATGTTGTCATATGTTTTGTGATTGCATTTCTTCTTACCACTGCATAATATTCCATCATGTGTATACACCACAATTTGTTTATCCATTCATCAGTTGATGGACACCTGGCTTGTTTCCAACTTTTGGCAATCGTGAATAATGCTGCTATGAACATCGGTGTCAGATGTCTGTTCGTGTCACTGCTCTCAATTCTTCTGTGGGGTACATACCTAGCAATGGTATTGCCAGGTCCCTAGGCAAGTCTATATTCAACTTCCTTAGGAAACGCCAAACAGTCCTCCACAGTGGCTGTACCATTCTACATTCCCACCAACAGTGAAAAGCATTCCTCTCTCTCCACATCCTACCAACATTTACAGTTTTCTGACTTTTTAATAGTGTCCAGTCTAATAGGTGTGAAATGATATCTCATTGTAGTTTTGATTTGCATTTCCCTAATCACTAGTGATGTTGAACATTTTTTTCATATGTTACGTTGCCATTTGTATCTCTTCTTTCATCAACTGTCTTTTCAAGTCTTTTGCCCATTTTTTAATCATATAATTTGACTTTTTATTGTTGAGCTGTATGATCTCCTTATATATCATGGATATTAAACCCTTATCAGATATGTGATTTCCAAATATTTTCTCCCATTGAGTCAGCTGCCTTTTCACCCTTCTGACAAAGTCCTTTGAGGTGCAAAAGTGTTGAGTTTTGAGGAGGTCCCATTTATCTGTTTTTTCTTTTGTTGCTTGTGCTTTGGGTGCAAGGCTTAAGAAACTATGGACTACCACAAGATCTTGAAGATGTTTTCCTACATTTTCTTCCAGGAGTTTTAAGGATGTTGTTTTTATATTTAGACCCATGATCCATTTTGAGTTAATTTTTGTATACGGTGTGAGATAGGGATCTTCTTTCTTTCTTTCTTTTGGATATGGCTATCCAGTTCTCCCAGCACTATTTGTTGAATAGACTGTTCTAGCCCAGCTGGTTGGGCTTAACAGCCTTGTCAAAAATCACTTGACTGTAGAAGTGAGGGTCAATTTCTGGGTTCTTGATTCGGTTCCATTGGTCAGTCTGTCTGTCCATATGCCTTACCATGCTGTTTTTATCATGGTAGCTAAGTAATATGCTTTCAAGTCAGGAAGTGAGAGTCCTCCAACTTTGTTCTTTTTAAAGAAATTTTTGGCTATTCGGGGCCCCTTACCCTTCCAAATAAATTTGGTTATTGCCTTTTTGATTTCTGCAAAGAAGACTATTGGGATTTTTATTGGGATTGCATTGACTCTGTAAATCAATTTGGTAGGATTGACATCTTAATGATATTTATTCTTCCAATCCATGAACACGAAATGTCCTTCCATTTATTTAAATTGTTCAGTTTCTTTTAGCAATGTTTTGTAGTTTTCTGAATACAGGTCCTTTATGTCCTTGGTTAATTTTATTCCTAAACATTTGATTGTTTTAGTTGCTATTATAAATGGAATTTTTTTTCTGATTTCCTCCTCTAATGCACATCAGTAGTATCTAGAAACACTATTGATTTTTGTATACTAATCTTGTATCTGCCACTTTGGTAAACCCATCTATTAATTCTAGTAGCTTTGTTGTGGATTTTTCAGGATTTTCTAGATTTAGGATCATGTAATTAGTGAATAGTGAAAGTTTTACTTATTCTTATTCTTATTTGGGTGCCTTTTGTTTCTTTGTCTAGCCTAATTGCTCTAGCTAGAACTTCTAGCACAATATTGAATAATAATGGTGACAGTGGGCATCCTTGTCTTATTCCTGATCTCAGCAGGAAAGCTTTCAGTCTTTCACCATTGAGTACAGGCTAGCTGTAGGTTTTTCACATAAGCAATTTACCATACTGAGAAAGTTTCCTTCTATTCCTATCTTTTGGGGTATTCTTATCAAGAAAGGGTGCTATATTTTGTCAGATGCCTTTACTGCATCAAGTGAGAGGATCATGTGGTTTTTCTTCTTCAATTTATTAATGTGGTTTATTACACTAATTGATTTTCTTGTGTTGAACCACCCTTGCATACCTGAGATAAAACCCACTTGATTATGGTGTATAATTCTTTTAATGTTCTTTTGGATTCTGTTGGCAAGTATTTTGTTGAGAATTTTTACATCTATATTCATTAGAGATATTGGTCTGTAATTTTTTTTTCATAGTATCTTTATCTGGTTTTGGAATTAGGGTGATGTTGGCTTGATAGAATGAGTTTGGTAGCATTCTTTCCTGTTCAATTTTTTTGAAGAGCTTGAGCAAGATTGATATTAGGTCATCTTTGAATGATTGGTATAATTCATCTGTGAAGCCATCTGGTCCTGGACTTTTCATCTTTGGGAGATTTTTGATGACTGCTTCAATCTCTTCACTTGTGATTGGTTTGTTGAAGTCTTCTGATTCTTCTAGGGTCAGTGTAGGTGGTTTGTGTGTTTCTAGGAATTTGTCCATCTCATCTACATTTTCTAGTTTTTTGGCGTACAGTTGTTCATAGTGTACTCTTATGATCTCTTTTATTTCTGCGGGATCAGTGGTAATGTCCCCCCTCTCATTTCTGAATTTATTTGTGTCTTCTTTCTTTTTTTCCTTTGTCAGTCTAGCTAAGGGTTTATCAATTTTGTTGAACTTCTCAAAGAACCAACTTTTGGTTTTGCTAATTCTCTCTATTGTTTTCTTGTTCTTGATTTCATTTATTTCTGCTCTGCTTTTTACTATCTCTTTCCTTCTGATTGGTTTAGGATTAATTTGCTTTTCTTTTTCTACTTCCTTCAGGTGGGCAGGTAGGTCTTCAATTTTAGCTCTTTCTTCTTTTTTAATGTAAGCAGTGAGGGCTATAAATTTCCCTCTCAGCACTGCCGTTATGGTGTCCCATAGGTTTTGATATGTTGTGCTCTCATTTTCATTCATTTCAAGATATTTGCTGAATTCTCTTGTATTTTCTTCTTTGGCTCACTTATTATTTAAGAGTGTGTTGTTTAATCTTCATATATTTATGATTTTCCCTTTTTCTCTCCATTATTGATTTCCAGCTTTATTCTGTTATGATCAGATAAAGTGTTTTGTATAATTTCAATCTTTTTAAATTTGTTGAGACTTGTTTTGTGACCCAACATATGGTCTATCTTGGAGAAGGATCCATGGGCACTTGAAAAGAATGTATATCCTGCTGTTTTGGGGTGCAGTGCTCTATAGATCTAGTTCATTTATTATATTATTGCAGCACTCTGCTTCTTTATCCTCTTCCAGATGTTCTATCCAATACTGAGAGTGGTGTATTGAAGTCTCCAACTATTATTGTAGAGATATCTATTTCTCCCTTCAGCTTTGCCAGTGTGTCCTCATATATCTTGGGGCACTGAGGTTAGGTGCATAAATATTTAGTATAGTTATTTCTTCTTGCTGAATTGCACCTATTATTAATATATAATGACCTTCCTAATCCCTTAAAACAGTTTTCCATTTAAAATCTATTTTGTCCAATATTAGTATTGCTACTCCAGCTCTTTTTTGGTTACTATTTGCATTGAATATCTATTTCCAAGCTTTCACTTTTAATCTGGTTATGTTATGTCTGAAGTGAGTCTCTTCCAAACAACATTTGGATGGCTCATATTTTCTATTCATTCTACCAGTCTATGTCTTTTGATTGGGGAATTCAAGCTATTAATATTCAATGTTATTACTGTAAAGGGATTACTTACTTCATCCATTTTGACTTTGGCTTTCTGTTGTCATATTGTACTATTGTCCAATCTATTTATCCTTTAATTTGCCCTTTCTAATAAACTTCATTTCTACATTCTTCTCCAAGTATCTTGCCCTTGTGTTTTCCCTTCAGGCTGCAGCACTCCCTTTTGTATCTCTTGTAATTGTGGTCTTTTGGTAACAAATCTATCAGTTTTTGTTTGTCTGTGAAGACTTTGAACTCCCCTTCATTTCTGAAGGACAGCTTTCCTGGATACAGAATTCTTGGCTGCCAGTTTTTCTTTTTCAGTACCTTAAATACATCATACCACTTTCTTCCCTGCTCCACAGTTTCTGATGGGATGCTTGCACTTAATTTTATCTAGGTTCCCTTGTATGTGATGCTTTGCTTTTCTCTTGCAGCTTTCAGAATCTTCTCTTTATCTCTGATATTTGCCATTCTGAATAGTAGGAGTCTCAGGGTAGATCAAGATTTATTATATTTGGGGTGCATTGTCCTTCTTCGATATTGATATTTATGTCCTTCATAAGGTTGGAGAAGTTTTCAGTCATTATTTCCTCAAATATTCTTTCTGCCCCTTTTCCATTTTCTTCCCCTTCTGTGACACTGATAATGTGTATATTTTTGCATTTTGTGTTGTCATTCAATTCCTTGAGACCCTGTACCATTTTTTCCATTCTCTTCTCTTTCTATTCTCCTGTCTTTTCCTGTTCAGATGTTTTGTCTTTGAAACATTAATTCTGTGTTCAAGCAGTTCAAATCTGCTCTTATGTCCCTCTAATGTATTTTTAATCTCATCCATCATGTCTTTCATTCCCATAAGGTCTGTTACTTTTCTTTGCAGACTTACAAATTGTTCTTTATGCTCACCCAGTGTCTTCATAATTTCCTTTATCTCTTCAGTCATATTTTCTTCAGTTCTTTAGATTGATTTAGGATAGTTTTGTGATTATCATTGATCAATTGTCTTAAATCCTGAGTCTCTTCAGGATATTTGGTTTGTTCCTTTGGCTGGGCCATCTCTTCCTATCTCCTAGCATGGCTTATAATATTTTGCTGATGTCTAGGTCTCTGAATATGTTAATGAATTTACTCTGATGGCCAATTTCTCTTTCTTGCCTATTGTTATTATTTTTTCACAGTTCTTCTTTGATATTTGGTTCGACTTGTCCTAAGTCTTTAAAATTGCCCAGCTTAAGTCATCAAAGTCATGCCAGGGACTCACTAATGGGGCACAGATTTTCTCCCAGAAATTAGGGAACAGAGAGACCCAATTGCAGTTTTTGTTCATTCAGTTTTGAGACTGGCCAACAGATGGCACTCATCAGCGCAGCTTTCCACAGAGGTGTATCTCTCCATTTTCCTTTGTTTTGGTCTGGCCTAAGCTGAGATTCAAAGTGGACTCCACAGGTCAAACTCACTGAAGAAAAGCCCCCTGACTCCCATTCCCTTTTCCCTCATAACAGCTGATAGGGAGGAAGATGTCTGCTCCCCTCTCAGTCAGCTGCAATGAGCCAGGGCTTAAGATGTCAGGGGTGGGGAAGGGAAGCCCTTCCCAGCAGCCAGGAGGTTTAATAACTCAAAGTTTGTTGTTTTGGGTTCTTCATCTCTCTGTCCCACACCCTCCTGGGAGTTGTGAAGCACTGTCCTGGTCTGCTGACTCCCAAAGCAGGTCCCTTGGGCAGCTTTTGGCTCTTTCTCCATTGTTTTTGTGAGAGAGCTGAGCTGTTGTCTGCGTAATCCAACGCCATCTTCCCACAGTCCCCATATTTTTAAATGAATGAATACTACTAGATTATTGAAATATTGCTAGATTTAAACAAAATGTTAAAACAGTATCGAGGAAACAAACAAAAAAACTATATGCTGATACGTCTGTCTGTGAATCTTGGACAATAGCCAATGCTCCTGCTATCCTAGTACCTGCCAGCCACTGTTTTCATTATTTTTCTTTCACTGAATGTTAAGTAGGAAAAGCCATTCCTGAGAGTAGCCTATCAAGGAGCCCAGGATCAATTGCCAGCCATTAGTATTAGCTTCCAAAAGGTATTTGGTAGATCAAATGCATAAGGTGCTTTTACTCAAAATTTTACTAGTATATTTAGCAGAGAAATCTGATGTTCACATGGTCCAAGAAAATTCTCCTGTTTGCCTTAAAAAGACCAAAGTCTTTCATATTTTTATGGTCCAATTTATCATTTAATTTATAATTAATATTCCAGTTATTCTTAATTTTCCTTTCTTTTTAAATCAATGGACTTTTTTCTTTCTCTTTCTTCTCCCATCCCCTGCTTTGCTCTCACTCTCTCTCCTCCCTCTCCCTCTCCCTCCCTCTCTCTCTATTTTTTCTTTTATAATGGCTATATATCACCCATTGCAATGTAATTATTATTTTAAGGAATAAGAATAAGCTCCAAACGTGAAGTTTCAGCTTAATTTAGGGCAATGTATGCCTCAAAATCTATTTGCGAAGACTTTATTGCAGCTATCAAATAACTACTTTTATAAATTATGGTTGTTGTGGGAAAAAGACCAGCCCTTACCTACTTTGAATATTTTCAGATTGTATTTTTGAAATTATTCTGTTTATAACACCAAAGTACTAAGCAAATCTAGAAGTCTGTTTTTTTCTTCTTTAAATAAGATCTCTGTTTAGCCTATTTTTCCCTTAAAATGATTAAAATCTGAGTGGCATTTTTTTTTCTTACAAAACACAATGCAATTTGAAGACATAATTAAGGAAGTTGGTGCCAATTTCATTATTTAGACATGTCTGTTATTAAATACATCAAAACAGTGTTGGAAATATAAGGAAGAAATATTGTATAGTATAATGTTAAAGTATGCAGCTTATAATTCTCTGCCAATTCCCAGTTTTTTTGTTAAACATATGTTTAGTTGAGAAACATAAAGACAATAGGTAGGTTTATTATAAATTTACAGTTCTTGTTAGATAAGTCAAATTCAAAAGACAAGAACTGGAACTACAGTAAGCATGTAAAAAGCATAAGCATTTATATTGTCCTGATTAGGTCATACAAATTTAAGAAGAAATATACCCATCTGGTTAAAATCTATCTTATTTAACTTTACTTCAAGCTTGTTTGAGCTTCTTCATGATGGAAAGTTCAGAAGAGTTAAAAAAATAACTGTACCACTGGAAAGCATATTATTATAATTTGTACAGATCACTCTTCAGATTTCACAGGACTTTAAAATCTTAACTATTTTACTAAGGCAATTTAATGTTTTATTTCTTTGTCAGTAATGACTTCTAAATTTGAAACTAAAGTTTTCATAATTAAGGAGTTGATCCAAAGAGGTCTTTAGGTTCTGACACAGCTACTTTCTAAAGAGCAGACTGATGGAGTAGGGTTCAATTTGTCTTTGAAATAGCTGTAACCCAGACAGCTCATCAATACACCAATGTCCTTATGCATGTTGTTACTCCTGCATTAATTTCAAGCTTTTTCCTCTCTTTATTTAATCTATATGTTGACTCTTAACTGCACTATGTTTAGGGCAGGACTTGTATATATGTATACATTTCAATTCTTAAAATAAAATACAGCCATTTAACCTCTTTCAAAACACATGGACTAGTTCTCCAAACCCTCCAACTTAAATATTTTGTCTATTTCTTACCATGACAGGATAAAATAAATGCTTTAAATTATCATTACAACAAAATATAAGTTCCATGCTCTTAGCTCTTTAAAGTTGAAGTGAAGGCACTAGAACCAAGAGTCCATTTGTGCTGAGATACAATATGAAAATCGTATTAGAATTAAGAAGAGAAAAGTTCCTGATGCCCAATGAACATTTATTGATTAATATCTCTACCAAAACCTTTAAGGTTAACTCTTCGTAGACAGATTCAGTAGTACTCAGTTATTAGAAAGAGAAGCACAAAGCACATTTTGCTTGTTTTTTGGTCTCATTAAAATGATTAAATAATAGAAGTTTCAGTGCAGACAAGGGTGAAGGGACGTTCATAAGATGAAACTTAGAACACCTACCATAAAATTCCGCTGATAGTGAATATTCTCTTTGTTGAAATCGATCACATAGCCATTGAAGGACCAAATGAACGTGAGGTCCAGGGCAGGATCAGAGGAAGCAGCACATTGCATGGTGGCGTTTTCTCCAACAGTGACATCAGCATTAATGGGGGCCAAAATAATTCGTGTGGGATCTAAATATTGTTAAATAAAGAAGTCAAGTGCAATTCAAGAAGAGATGAGGCAAAATTTTACCTGGGATATTGAAAGATTAAAATCAATATCTTTTTATTTCTCTGTGCCAAGGAATAAGATGCTTTGAAATCTAAATTCCAGGAGCAATTTCATCAGGCAAGAGACGTGCCTCTTTTGAAATGGAAACTTATCAATACACGGGCTGTTTTAGACCAGTTAGGGCTGATTCATATCACTTAATTTTTAGTACATTAAATACACCAAATATAAGATATGAACTGTAGTAAGTAGTAATATTTTGATGATATTCATAACAAATGTCTCACAACAATGAAAGGTGTTGGTGGTGGGGTGATGAATGTGACCCCTGAATGATGTTATGAATGTTTGTTTTATAAGCTCACAACTTTTACTATACACTTATTACACTTATTGCATTTTTGTGTTTATGTATGAATGATATAGTTCAATAAATTTTTTTTTAAATGAAGCACAAACTGAAAATGAAAAAAATTAATCAAATGGTTTCTTACCTGTGATGACAAGAGTCCCAGTGCTATTAGCTTTCCCTCTATTATTTTCTGCAAAGCATGTATAGACACCTCCATCATTCCTTGTTATGTTATTGATTTCCAAGCTACCATCTTCCCAAATGAGTATTCTAGTGAAACGGAAAGATACAAAATTCACAAAATTAATTTAATGAAACACTTTTTTATTGTACGTCTTAGAGTATACCCACTAATATCTTTCAATCATTACAGTTTACCCAACTTACTTGATGGAAATACCAATGTTTTAAAAATATTATATCTGTTATAAAGTGGAACTTAAATGGCCTGAGGTATAACTTATTAATGGATTAAAGTAGTGAGCAGAACTGGACTTGTTCCTCTCATCAAGGAAGTAATATAATTTGATTTAAAGGCTTTAAAAATATTATAATAGAACCAAAATAGATTTCAGGAGCTACACTTTTCTTTTTTTGAACACTTGTTGATATTTAAGAAAAACAGATCCTTGAATCACAGGTCTGTGAAACCCTTGGTTGGAGAGGCCATGACATTGGTTCTTATCAGAACAGGATCCTATCATCAAGGGAGAAAGCTATGGGTAAGGATAGTGGGGAACGCTATGCTACAGGTCTCTGCAGGAGTGAGCACCCAAAAATGCGACTGCCCTTTAGTCATGGTCCCTTCCTTGCTCATTGCCTGACTGCTAATATATTAGCGCTGACTCTTCCTCTCTCACTGCTGCTTCTAATACCATTTTGTTAACATCCTAATAACTCTTAGGTCAAACATAGTAACTTTAAAAGTTAATGCATTCAGGAAAATTGTTGCCCCTGCACTCTCCTGCTCCCCTCCACACACAGCCAGACTTGGGATCATGTAGTGACATTGGCATGTTCTATTTCCATGCTAACAAGACTCAGATTCAAGTTTCAGTATTGGATATTACTGATTGATCTTTAGGTCATGTTAACCTTTCTAGGCTTCAGACATGCCAACAGAGGAATGATAACACCCATTTGTCTACTTTATTGGATTACTGTGAGGCAAATCTGCTCTCTACGCTTTTGCCAGAATAATACTTTGACATGGAAAATAAAACAACTTCGTTCCTCCTTTATTTAAAGTCTCAGACAGATCTTCATGACCTCATGCAATTCCCTACACATCTCATACTCCCTGCCTTAGCGCCCTTTCTGCCTGCTGCTCTCACTGCCTGAAATTCCTGTGCCCCTCCTCCATACCACATTCCATCTTGTCCACCCTGACTTTCTCCTGATCATATTTTATTAATCAGTATAGGTAAAACTTCTAGAAAACTTACAGAACCTATTCAGTGTGTCTCCCTATAAAGAATCTATGCAAGTCACAAGCTGCCTTTTTGTTTTATCCCAAAGCCATTAAAACATTGGTAGGTGGTCTACTCATTAGAAAGACTTAAATTTCCTGTTTATTTCAGAAAACAGAAGAGGTTATTTGCACTTTGAAATTACCATATAATCTTCCTCTTGAAATATTTAATTAGCTAATTGCATAAAATTATATCAAATATTAATGCATATATACATCGTTTTGGCGGGGCGGGGGGGATGTTAGAGAGGTCTTATTTTATAAACCAGGAGCCGTAGTTTACTGGCTATATGGTCTTGGGCAATTTACAAAAACATTTCTGAGCCTCATTTTAAAAAATTCCTTATAAATTATAGAATAGTAAAAATGGAAATCCAATTAAAATAGTTACTGAAGGTGATGGGTAAGTACTTCTGTTCATCTTCGAATTACATTATCTTCCCTGGAGATAAGTTGGAACAAGCAGTAATTACATGATTAATATGAAAACAAGCTCTTTCTAAAAAAAAACCCAAATAGTGAGTTGCTATTGGATATTTAGTTCTTTAAACTGACCTGCTACTATTGACAAGCCACTCTGTCCCTTTACTCCATGAATATTTTGGTTTAGGTGCAGCTTTAGGTTTGCATTCAATTATAACCCTTCCTCCTTTAGCAGCCAGGATCTTTTTCTTCATAGGGTTCATTTCAAAAGTTGGAGCCAAAGCTAAAGAGAAAAGAAATTATTTTTTCCTTCATTAAAAATAGAAGAAAAATAATTTTAAAAATCTCCTCTGCAATATAGTACTATCTTTTATCCCCTTTTGATTTAGAATCAATAGAAATAATTAATCTCAACAAATATTGTCAGCCACTAATGGATGCCCCATACCTACTACTTTTACTTTTATATAACAACTTTATTGAGATATATTTTACATATCATAAAATTTACCTATTTCAACTGTTTAATTCTTGATGATAACTGGATTAAATATTATAAACTTTAGTCACAAATTTACATCTAATTCAATTGTTTTGACTCAATTTCAGAAGGAAAGTTAAGTGAAATGCTGGAGGGATTTAAGCACCCCTATAAACACTGAAAAATGATCATAGTCAAAACTCTTACCCACATGTGGAATTAAGTGCTTACAAATGAGAGATTTGAAATCTATTAATATTACATTGCTTGTGCCTAAAGCAGTGTCAGGTGGGATTCAGAATTGATTCTAGGCCCTTCTCATTCCAAAGCATGCTCTTTCCATTAAACAATATGGCCTTTCCTTCATTACACCAACATTTTGTGAGCACCAATTGTGTGCAGACACTGTAAGAGATGCTGTAGTAGAAAATGCCAAAAACCAGAGAGATCCATGTCTTCAGGGCCTATCTACAAAGAGTTATAGGAAGATCAGATCCAATCAATTAATTGAGGAGTCCATGAATCACTTCAGTTCAACCTCACCTCAGAGTACAGACCAAATTTAGGAACACAGGATAAAGGGACTCAAATAGGTTATTCATTGCTTCACTGATGACATGCTCCCTCTTTCTTTAGGTACCTCATTTACTCCACTGCTCAATCTCCTTGTCTTTTGGCAGACTCCAGGGGCATTCTATACATCTATTCCAACATTTCCCAATCATCTGCAACTATGTTCTTTTTGGGCCTTCTCTAGATCTAAGTATATCTCTATCTGGGTATTGACCCTTCTTAGTCCAGTGATTCTCACGTTTTATCTATGCACCAAAATCACCTGGGGATTTTGTTAAAATGCAGAATCTGCATTTCTAACAAGCTCCCAGGTGCTACTGCTGCTGCTCTGAAAGCCATGCTTTTTGTGGTGAGGATCTAGTCTATCTGTTGTTCCTTGAGACTGGATTACGAAAATTGACAATAAATAAATAAGTAACCATCTAGCCTTGTGGTATACCTAACACAGTGCCTGATACTTAATGTAGTATCAGTCAATATTTTGGGTTATATATTGCTTGTCAAATATAAGAGACAATTTAAGGATATTTTAAAAACTAAAACAGATCTAGAAAATGAAAATCTTTCTTGAGTATTTCTTAATGAAATAGTTGATTTGGTGTGGTAAATTAAATGACTTCATATTTATCTAATATTTGGATTTCTAGTGGAAGAATCTAGACATGTTCCTATATATTTTAAGTGGGAAGGAATAAGGAAACATTTGTCTCCCCACTGAGAAGAAGAGGATATGCATATTTTGTCTCTTCTGTTCTTTACTACATCATAAGCATATAATAAAAGAATAATATTCAGCATAGAATAAGTGCACAATAAATATGTGATGAATGAAAAAATGAATGAAATGGAGAGAGAGAAGCACTGTTCCTATATATTAGACAGGACTAGATGAAGAAAAACATAAAGATATCTGGGAACTATTGTTCTGAGACCCAAAATGCTCAAGAGGTTTGGTTAATTACTACATTAATAGTAGTTAAGCTATTTAAAGACTTTAGGCTTGAATATAGAGAGTTTTTCAGACTGACCCTATGGGTTTTCATACTTCTCTTTTGAAATGTAAAATGACAAATAAGAACTTTTAGCAGAAAACAGAAAGTTAATGTGTGGGAAAGAGTTAGAACCCGTCAAGCTTCTTCTCTAAGAGTCAAAATGATTTATGTCCCTTCATACCAAAGATGTCTGTGCCTTCAAAGCTTGTGTGATACCCAAGTAACCAGACTAAATATATTACTAAGGAATTTTGTTTTTAAAGGAAAGTAATGGAGAATGAGCCCGTGTATTATAACGAGATAGGAAAAGTTAAAATTAAGAAGGCCTTAGTTATTTTTAGGGATATTTTTCTTTTGGTGTAGCAAGAATACAATTTATTGTTTTATCTGTTCAGTAATCAGACCTAGAAGACAATGGCTGATTACCTGTCTAGGTTTCTTATAATACAATTAAACCTGATGAGAGCTACTTCAAATAAAATAAAAAGGGCATGATACCTTAATTAAAGTAATTTTAATAAAAATAAAGAGTATAAAAAATCTGAGAGATAGTTTTGGTGTAAAACTGAGTTTAGTGAATACAATGGATGGTGGAATGGGATGTTGTGGATCACACTATTATTTAGAACAAAGATTCATTCAGGAGGAAAAGATGATAGTGTGTGTTGGGGATAGGGGAAATGGATTCAGTTTGAGATTTGCTAAATTTTGGTTGTCTATGGATTATCCAGATGAACATTCCTATTAAGAACTTTATATGTTGAGCCTGAAGCTAAGGATAAAAATCTGGACCAGAAATATAAATTACAGGATTTATAATGATTATAGAAGAATAAAAGAGTGAATTAAATTATTTAAGAATAATACAGATAATGTGAAGGAATGGGGAAAGAAATTAAGCAACTGAACTCTAGAACAGAGTAAGATTTATAGCTGGACAGAGGAAAAGTTGAAGACAGGATAATGAAGGACATTGATCTGGGAGGTATGAGAGCTTAGAGGAGTCATCAAAAAGGGAGAAGAGAATTAAAAGAGTAAAAGATGACTAGAAGGAGAGGCAGGTTGAGGGGAAAATATATATGTATATAAATGTATATATACACACATATATGTTAGGATGAGGTGACTTTAGCAGATTTATAGATTGAAATGTTGGACTTAGTGGAGAGAAAGCAGATGAAGATACGGGAGAAGAGATACCTGTTGATATCAAGAATCAGCAAAAGTGAAAAAGGATGAAAAGGAGTGGAGGTAGAGGGATTATTTTTGGATAGGGAGGGAGATATTTCTTCCCCTGGATAAAGTGATTTGAAAGGACAAGTGTAATAAAGAGCTAGTTTTAGTGGGGCATGGGAAGTTGAACTATTTTAAGCTCAAGTGTTTACATTTTCATGGAAAAGTAAGAAGGCAATATGAAAGAGGGAGTCTGGGTAGGAAAAGGGGCTTGAAGAATGACCTGGAGATTTTGAATAGAAAGCAGAGACATGAGACTGGGGAGTGATAAAGCTAGAAGGGCTAAAGACCCATCCGAGGCTGAATAGCATTGGGATAGCATCAATCAGGACTGTTATATGATATTCACAGGTAGCGTTTAGCTGCCCAGAGGTAGGAGATGATAAACTCGCAAAAAATCTCTTGTGGTCCTAGGCATAGAAACATGCAGTTTATGACTTAACTACCTTTGAATTCTTTGCAGACCCTAGTGGAAAATCTTTGGATGGGTTATACCAACTGTGCTTGCACTGCTAGAAGCACTTTACATTTCCTTTTTAGATGGAATGGATTTATGTGAGCAATTCCAACAAATAGCAGTACTTTTAAAAGTTAAATAAAATAAAAATTTTAAATAAGTCTAAAAAAGGCATGTGTAAATTTTGCTTTACTGTTAACAAAATGTTAAAAACCATTATGCTTTATATTGCCTCAATTTTATTATAGAGTTCAAGCTGCCTGTTTAAAATGACATTGCAATTATCCAACGTAAAAATTGAGAGTTCCTTTTTCTCTATTTAATGTTCTTTAATGAAAGAAAAACCAGTAATTTCACTCCATTCCAAACCACATTTTAAAAGTTTTTAACTTTAGCAATTGAAGAAAGGAATGTGAAACCAAATATGATCTATGATCATTTTTTAATGTGTTGTTTTCTTGCTGAATGTTTGAGCATAAATCAGAAATGATACTGACCCAAGATCTTCAACTCAGCATTTGCATAAATGGCTCCATGTGAGTTTTCGGCTATGCACTGGTACATTCCAGCATTTTCAAAAGTCACATCATACAGTCTCAATTCACCTTTATGATACTAAAAAGAACACAACTGTAAAACACATATTCTTGATAAACTTTAATAGAAATGCTTTCATTTAGGCTTTGGCTTAGTTGTATTTTAATGGAGATATATTGTTTTTATTTGTCCCCTCTGCTAAGCAGAGTGTGATTTTCATGGCATGGGGAAGTAAAACCCACTCACCATGCCCAGAGGCTCTTGTCCTATTCATCCTACAGAGCTGAGAGCTCTTTTTCCGTCTTGGCCAAGCTGAGAGATTACAATGGGAAGGAAGACAAAGATCCCACTGCTTCAGCTTGTCCCTAAGGCTAAAGGTAGGACTTAAACTTTGCTCTTACCTCTGTTTCTGGGGGGTCAGGTAAACAGTGGCAAGAAAAAGAGGACATTATCAGGTGGTGGATATGGATGAGTAGGAAGAGGGGTAAAAGTGGAACAGAGGAAAAAATGAGGGAGAGAGAGAGAAGGTAGAGATAAGATTACAGAAAGTTGTTTAAGCTCAAGAAAAATAGTTTATGTTCAATTTCTTGTTTGCTTTCCTAAGGAAGTTTGTATATTTGGGGGCAAAAGTATCCCTACTTTATTGATTCTCCTGCCAATTTATCCCAGGACTACCCTGAAATGTTGCCTGACCATGGACACAAGAGCAGCGAAGCCCTTGAATATACATACCGAGTATCCATTTTTCAGCCATCTGATTGTAGGGATGGGCTTGCCTGTGGCCACACAAGGCCAGTAGAGATCACTGCCTATATCCACCTCTGTGTCATTGATGTGCTCTACCCACTCAGGAAATGCTGAAACGTAAAGAACATGGCAAATGGCGACAAGGAATCACAACCAACATTCATCATAATCTCAAGAGTATAAACATTACATTCGGCTAATATTCCACTGGAGAATGATGCATCAGATATTGTGCGCGACCTAAAATCACTGTTAGAGCATTTTAAAATGGCACTTCCATAGGTCTGCAGGTAAACTTTAAACCGTGTCATTACAGCATGAGAGCACTGTAAGTCCATTCATAATTATTTTCCTAGGTGTGAGCCATGTTTTTTGGAACGATAATTCATGAATAACAAAAATATTTTTTCTCATAATGTAAATCTTGCAAATGACAATTGGGATTTTAAAGAATTACATCTTAATTGATTATGACACCGTCTCCTGTCATATTTGATAAAGATTCGGATTTTTTTTCATACCCTCATGTGTATATTATTTTTCTTTTGACAGGACTTTTGGCTAGCTGCCACCGTGACATATTATTGTTGCCTAGCCACTTAAATACCCTCACTATATTGCAAACTACATATGGTAGCTATAATTGGTGAAATCAATGAGTTGAGTGAAATTGATCTCAGCTTCATTCATTTATCTGATTTACTGAAGAAAATTAGAAAATGCTAAGAATTTCCCAAAAGAAGAAAAATATTTCTAGAGAGCAAGTGAGTGAAAAATCTGGGAGTCTTTTTGAGTATTTAAGTTATTTAAGTTATCTAGTTCAAATAGAAGTAGTTAAATAAATTGATATAAAATTAAAAAAGGAGGTAGGAGAAGAGTATCCTGAGTGCAGGATAGCAATTTATTTAATTTTCTTTGAAAATAACAACTTTTATTTTATTTATTTATGACAAAATTAATAAAATGCATTTTGTAGAAAATATTTAACATGCAGATAAATAAAAAGAACATAAGACATTTTTATGATCTTGCCAAGCCTATCAATGTCATGTACATGCATCCAAATATTTAAGTATATACATAGTTTAATAGCATATAAAATCTGATTTATTTGTTACATATGAAGATAATTTTTAAAAATTGAATATTGGTGAATATATTGCTAAAGCGTAAATCCATCCAAAGTATACAATCAATGGTATCTGGTATACTCACATACCTTTTGACCACTGTCATACCCATATGATAGCTCTCTTACATGCCTTCTTATATCACTATCTCCCTCTCCCATGCTCTCCTTCAATAACTCTGAAGTGTTTGTGGCTCCCCACACCTCTTCCATGACATTTTTTCATGTTGTCTCTTTTTATTTTTTCAATAAAGATTTACTGGATATTAAAAATATGCTGTGCATATTTCTGGGAATTTAGGATACTGTAGTGAATAAATTAGTCAAAAATTTCTGTCATTATGGAACTTACAATTTGGGGTAGGGCATAATAAAAAAATAATCAAAATTCAAATCTATAGTATATTACAAAGAATAACTACCATATTGAAACTTAAGCAAGAAAAGTATGTAGAAAATACCAGGGAAATCATAGATTTGACTATTAAGTTACGTGGTCAAGAATTCCCTCCCGAAGCTGACATGTAGGCAAATTTTGCAGGAGGCAATGAAGCCAGTCATGCAGACACCCATGGGGATGGCATTCTGGGCAGCTCGAAGAGCAGGTGCAAAGGCTCCAAGTTGAGACGCTGGCCTCACAGGTTCAGTGAACAGTGAGAAGGCCAATGTGGCTGAAGGAGAGGGTCAAGGAGAGAGAAGTAGAGAGGCTATCAGATGGGAAGGACATCACTCGGGACCATGTAGGCTATTATGATGACTCTGGGCTTTATTCTGAGGGGAGGGTTTTAAGCACAGAAGTGCCATGATCTGACTTAAGTTTTTACAAACATCAGACAGGCTACTAGACTGAGAAAAAATTGTAGGGTGGACAGGAGGACAAAGTGGAGATCTGGGGAACCTGTTAAGATGCTAGAGCAATCATCCAGCAAAGAGATGGTGCTGATATGGGCCAGGGGATAGCAGTGTAATTGGTAAGATATGTCATAACCCACATATATTGTTAAGGTGGAGCTTTAGGATTTCCTGATAAATGGATGTGGGATGTAAGAGAAAGGGAACAGCCAAGGACAAGACCTTTGGCCTGAGCAACTGAAAGGATGGAGCTGTCTTCAATTGTTATAAAGAACAGATTTAGAGGAAGAGCAAGGATTCTATTTCATGCCTAAGGTTGATATGGAGCAAGTGAATGTTGTTGGGGCAGTTGTACCTGAAGTTCAGGGGGAAGGTCTGGGCTAGAGTTTTCAGGTGGAGATGGCATTTAAAGCCATGAGCGTGAATGAGATCCTAATGGGGGTGAATGACATACAGCAGAGTTACAAAGACTGAACCCTGAGTACTCCAGTGTTGAAATGGCATGGCATTTAGGAGAAGACAGCAAAGGAGAACGAGAGTAACAAAGTGTGGGCACCAGAAGCCAACTACAGAGAGTGAGTCATGGCGGGAGGAACTAAACTGTGGTGACTACTGCTGAGAGATCAGGTTAAGATAAAATTGAGAGTTGACCACAGGTTTTGTAACACAGAAAGAATTGGTAATCGTGAAAAGAACAATTTCGATGGCTAGGTAGGGATGAAAATCAACCAGAGTGCATTTAGAGAGAAGACAGCTTGGAGAGTATAGACACATCTTCCAAGATTTTTATTAATTTTGTGGGGGAGACAGGGAGAAGAGAAATAGGGCATAAGTTGGAGCTGAAAAGAGTGTTTTAAAGAAGGAACAACAGAGCCATTGTATGCTCATGGGAATGATCTAGTAAAGAGTAAAAATTGCTTATGCTGTAGAGGAGGGATTGCTGGAGCAATATATCCTTAAGCAAGTTAGAGTGGTAGAATCTAATGCACACGTGAGTTATTGGCCTTGGTTAGTTGCAGACACGGTTCAGCTATAGCAATGAGATGTGGGTTGAGACATAGATCATGAGTAGATGTGGGGTGGGAGCTTGTGGAAGTTCTCATTTGATTGCTCCCAATTTTTCTGTGACATAGGAAGCAAAGTTATCAGCTGAGAGCAAGTGTTATGGAGCTGAAAAAAGGGCGAAGTCATGAGACAGTTATATAAGAAATTGGGAGAGTAAATGGGCTAGGAAAGGGTGGTATATTGCCAGGCAAACCTAACCTAAAGTAAGTGAGTATCCATTTTAACTGGACCAATCAACATGGTCGTATTTACCTCAAGTCATATTCAATTTTCTGGGTTCAGGTATTAAGACCTGAGAGTCAGATTTAACCAAGGTTAGTCTTTTGCAAAGTAGAGAGAAGTGAGAGTTTATGCAGGGGAATGAAATTGATTGATCCTGTGATCAAATTAAGAAGGTGGTAGGTATGGGGTAGAGTAGGGAGAATCAGTCAAAGCAGTAGGATTATTGGATTATAGGTTCTGGTAGAATGAAAGGATTGTAGGAGTCAGGGTGTTGGAGGGAGGGAACTGGAGAGATAGGAGGTGGGGGTTAGAGTGAAATGTTTGAAATTGAATTCTAAAGGGATTACACTTTCCTGTAACAATGAGGTCTGCCTCATGGCCTTGGGAATGGTTTGCTGATGTAGAGTGAAAGGCACGATCGTTGGAGAAGAGGAGTTTGAGGAATTGAGAGGCCAAAATATTAAAAATAATATTTATCATTTATGTGGATTTTAATGTCACTAGGTATTAAATCAGGAGTAGTGATATAGGTGATGACAGTTGCCAACATGAAAATCTTAGCGAAATGAGGATCAACTCATTCCTCTGCTAGAGGAGAGGGAGTGCAGGGAATAGTCTGATGACATAAGAGTATTGACTGGATGATTAAAGGAAGAGAGAGGGAAGATGGTCTAGAAATGGCAATGAAGAGCAAGAAGGGCAGTGGTACTGCAAATCAAATGAGACGAGGGCAGTGAAAGAAAAGGAGCCGCTGCGTGACAAGTCTTCAGGGCAAGCAGTGTCTCTAAGGGAGAGCCAGGTTTCAGTTAGTGTAAGAGGGTGAAGGTGGTGTTCAGAGGAGAAGGTGAGAATATTGGGCATTTTGGACTGGTATGTCAGAGAGCACAGTGCAAGGATTTCAGAAGTTGGGGCTGGGTAGGAAATGCAGACTGAAAAGGAACTGTGCAGAGCAGTGTGGGTATTAGAGAGCAGGAGAGGAGTGGGGCATGGAAATCAGGGCTCTTTATGGAGAATGAAATGAACAGAGGAAAGCTGAAATGGGGTTGATCCGAGTGGTTTCCAAGTAGATGGTGGGTGTGAGGCTGGTAGTGAGGCTGCATGAGCTGGGTGACAGGGAGGCATGTAATTCCTCCTTGCATAAAAGGAGACCTGGGTGTCTGGGGAGGGATGTGTTGCTCAGTGTGAGTGGGTGGGAGTTTGCCCTTGACCCTGCAACCATGCCCTTTCCCCATTCTCATATTCCAACTTAGCTTAGGCATCATCTTTAGTTTTTCCTATCACCCATAGTCTCAATGTGGCTAAGAGGTGTGCTCCCATATGCTGCATCAATGTCCCAGGCAAATTTCCATATTGCACTCTCACAGTTTTTCTTTCTATTTTTTGTGTATGTTGTGTATGTAAATAAGTGTGTATTCATCTGTTTGTATGCCCAGCAATCTGTGGTTTAACAAGAATTCCGGGTGATTTTGATGCACTTAAAAGTATGAGAACTGCCTTGAACTAAGCCATAATGCATAGATTCTGCTTTAAATAAAAAGATATTGAAACAACAGTGTGAGAAAGTGGGTAATAGAATGATAAACAAGCTACATGACTTGTATATTCTCAAAATTATCAAGAATGCTACTATGAATCCATTGTATCTATGGCAAACATAAAATGACTATTTCATCTTTCTTCATAATGTAATATATATTACTGCTTTTAAAATTATTAATCATTATATACTAGTTTTTCAAGTATGTAAAATGGCTTTAAGATACTTGTGGCATTTATAGGAAATTAAAATAACAGATCTACCTTGAACATAAATTCTTGCCTGGTATTTATCCTTTCCTCTGATGTTCTCAGCCTCACATTCATACAAGCCTTCATCTTCTAGCTGAATGTTGAAGATCTTGAGAACAGCCCCAGAGGTGCTAATTTCAGCAGTGCTTGGCATTGGTTCTAGGACCTTCCGCCATCGGATATCAGGAACGGGACTTCAAACAAAAGACATAAGTGCTAAATGTCCACAAAATTAAAAAGTAAATCCTTTGTTTATGTTTATAGCTAAATAAGTACGTCATTTATTCCCTAAAATGACACAAAATTAATGTATTTTACAAATCTTCATTTAAGATGTAAATACACTTACTTTCCAAGTGCAAAACACTCTAAAGTCACATTTTGGCCCATCAGTGCATATATGTCCTTGAACTGAACTACGATATCAGCAGGATATGGTTTTGTTGTTCCTAATATGAAGAGAAACACAACATTGACATTTATTAACCAGAACAGTGTTTTTGGTGTTTTTTTTTAAACACTGTGATTTGTATAGGATTAGAACTGCTTCAATACGGAAGGCTCTTCTCTGTACAGGTACTGGAAAACATCCTACCTGGCATAAGAGGCTTGTTGATGAATGTGTAGCATGTAGATAGCATGAACTTCATCAAGTATTTTCAGTACTATTGGCTAATTCTGACAGCTCCATAAACAATCTTAGCCTACTCTCTAAAAAAATTCAAGAAGTCTTTAAAGAGTGTTCAGAGTGTATAACCCTGGGCCAGGGGCTAGACAGACCTCAGGAAGGAAGAGAAAGAAGAAAGGAAATGAGGGAAAAGGGAAGAAGGGGGGGAGGGTGTAAAAGGAGGCGGCAAGACAAAAAAAGAAAGAGTGAAAAAGAAGGTTCCATGGAGATGAAGGCACAGGGAAACAAGTTGAAAAGAGAGAGAGAAACAGAAAAACATTTATTCAGATAGCACTGTGCTTATTAATATAGATACTTTACTTCATTTATTTTGCATATCAGTTCTGAATGATGTGATATTACTTTGCTCTTACAGGGAAGAAACAGGCTCTGAACAGCTAAGTATATTGTTTAAGATCACAATGCCAGTGTACACTTTACACTGTACAATGCTAAAGAGACAGATAGATACAATGACCTGAAATATAAGCCAAAACAAAATAAATAGTCTGAAAGAGTGGTGGTCAAGAAGGATTATTGGAAATATATAGGGTCTGTGAGAATTTCAGGTAGGGATGGCGCTTGAACTGGACCAGTTCAAGTTGAGGAAACAGCATATTGTGACATAGCTCCAGGATTTTGCAGGGAAGGAAAAAAGGTCTAGGAATACAAACGCTGTTGAAGAATATGTAGTTGAATATGAGCTTGAACCCGTAATCTGGAAGGCCTGAATATGTGGCATTAATTTGATTTTGAGACTAATTTCCTCAGTGGATAACTCCCAATGGGTTTTGGTGAGAGGAGTAATATGAATCTTACCTTTGGTTTAAGTAGAGGACCTTGTTGGCAGTTTTAAAGGATGGAGCATGGAGAAAAGAAAGATAGAAGAGAATCAGAGATTGACGGGAGGCTGTTTCACTAATACAGGTAAAGCAGGTGAGGGCCTGAAGTAGGGCACAGTCACAGTGGGAACAGAAAGGAATGGACAGATCTAAGTTGTATTTTAGAGGCAGAATCAACAGGGCTGCCTCTTGAATCAATGTTTCTTTCGGTACAGACAAAAGACCCACTTCATTAGAATCACCTGGAAAGCTCATTAAATCTGCAGACACCTGGGTCACATTCCAGGCTTGTGTTTTCTCCAAACCTCCCTGGTACTTATAGACTAATTGAGAAACACTGGATAAGGGGTCCTGAAGATCAGGGGGAGTGAGTAGGTTAAAAATCTTACCTGGAGCTACTGGAAATACGATATTGTTGTTACATGAAATGAGGGATACCAGAAGAGGAGGAGGTTTTGTGGGGAGATAACAGGTGTGTTTGGAACACTTTGAGTTTAACATCCTTGATAGCCTTCTGTGGGACAAGTCTGGCAGGTGAGTAGAATTAAGGTCTGAACATAGGAAAACATTTTGACAATGAGAATTTGGAATCTTCTATGTTGAAAATGTGTAAATGGACGAGAATTTCCAGGAAAAGATTAGAGAGATGTAGAAGAAGGAAAAGGGTCTGGTCAAGGATACATAGAATTTTTCCTACCAAGGAAGATGGGAGATAACTAGAGAATGGAAGGAATCAAGGAAATTAGAAGAAAGAGTTCAAGAGAGGCAGAAGAGGTCAACAATGTCAAAGTTCAAACAGAATAAGGACTGAATTTTGGATTTGGCAAATGGGATTATTTGGCAAATAATCATTGTGATTATTCAAGAGCTGTTTTCATTGAATATAAAAGAATATGCAGAGGGCAAGTGTTGAGGTAGAGTTTGAAGATTCAGAAGGAAATAAAAGAAGTGATCTAGTGAATCCCCTGAATAAATCAAATGGGAAGCAAACCAGAGCAACTGGAGAAATTAACATTTATTCCAGTAAGACAGAGAGAAAGAAAATGAGCACTAAAATGCACGTATATTTCTGGGAGAGAGTAGGAAAGAAAATCAAAGGAATTTTTGCATAATGGCTCCTTTCATTCTATGAAGTAGAGGGTAAGAGAATCCCTTAAGAGTGGAGGAGGTGGCAAGGGCCAGAAAGTCAACAAATATTTGACTGTCTTGAAGAGAATCATAAAAATTGGAATCTCAGTGACCTAAGTCTGTCAACTCTGAAGCTGGTATTTCCTGAGAAGTCCAAACTCAGTGATGTGATTGTAGCAGCAGGACAGGGATACAATTAATATAAAGTAACCAAATATACTGCGGTCTGATTCTGTTAGGTGGTAGTGCATTGAAAAATAGGGGGCAGTTTGTTCAAGGGGAGCCTGGGAAGAGGCCAAGCAGTATGTGATTCAGCATGATGCCACAGAAGCAGCACCCTATGCTAATCACTTAAAGTAGAAAAGACAATTTATTTCCTTATTTGCGTCATGTAAATAGTCTCTTAAAAATCAAAATAATGAAGCTGCCTTTTATTTTTCTAATTCTGCAATCACTTTAGTTGGTCTTGATCTAATCATCTGTTCCTCTTCATGAACTAAAAGTTGGAATGACCATGAAACACAAAGCAAATGCCAGGGATTCCATTATAATCAATAAGCTGGCTGCTGGTAAGTGAGCCAATCCCCTGTGCATTTCCTGAACTAGAGGCAACTACTATGAATTCACCCATCTTAGGGCAGTATGAATCTTCTCTACTTGTAAAGCTAAGGACCATGATTTTGGCTCCACTCAAAGTGTGGCGCTATGTCTTGCCCTGCCTGAGCAGAGAGCTAGTCTCTCCCCATGGGATATTACTTCTCATTTTTATAAGTGTATCATAAGTAGACAAATTGGCTTAAGCAGAGTGTACAAAATAAAATACTTACGTTCAGGTAGTGGAATGAGTGGGATAAATTTGCTGAACACACTCTTCGTAATAGAAGGACTAGACACAAAGCATGAATAATTGCCCTTGTCAGATTCCTCCACATTCGCAATGTAGAGATTGCCATTTGTCTGAGACACAAATCTTCGTTTATCCATTGTGATAAATACAGGAAATTCATTTAGAAGCCAGCGGTAGCTAAGATCATCTAGAAGAAAATATTGTCTTTTAAATATTAAGCTCTTCTCCAAATGCAAAGGTTTTGTTTTCTAGAACCAAGCTATTACAATAATCTAATCTAGGCTATTGTAGAGTAAATGTATGAACTAAGCCAAGACAAACAGCAAACTTTCTATTAGCTACCATATTTTCACTTGAATATAAGCAGTGAGCTAAGCAATTGTATCTCTTTATCTCTCAATATTGGTTTATGGATTATTAATATCATTATTTCCATTTCATTGAGGGGCAAAGTGAAATTCCGAGAGTTTAAACAACTTGTTTAGTATTTCCTCTTGTTAAGTAGAATTGAGATTTTGAATCCTAGCCTGATAACTCCAAAGCCCATGTTCATTCTGACCTACTGCGTTTTATAAATAAAATCTAGATGACTAGCCATACTGTGACTTTATCTCTTTTTCCTTTTTGTACTCCTATTGTAAATTATAGATTTAGAAATTGGTTTACATAACCTGTTATGATCACATTAAAAAGTGAAAACCACAGAAACAGGAAAAAGCATGCTACTGGTATTCTTAAATATTAGGAAGTTTATCATATGGTAATTTTCTTAAGTTTTTTTTTTTTTTTATTAGAGAAGTTATGTGTTTACACATCCATCATGCATAAAATACATGACTCCCATAAGCACTCCAGCACCAATATCTTGTATTGGTGTGGAACATATGTTCCAGTTGATGATAGCACCTTTTTGTAATTGTGCTAATTTTTAAAAAATAGTAACTACCTTTGTTACAACTGATGAAAAATTATTAAAATAGTGCTATTAACTATTGTCCGTAGTTTACATTAGGTACATTTTTTCCATATATATTTCCATAATTCATGAAAAAACACTCTATACTTGTACTATAAATTATATTCCATTGTCTACAATAGGGTTCACTGCTATTATACAGTCCTATGCTTTATCTTTTAATTTTTATTCTAATAACATATATGACCTAAAGTTTCCCCTTTTAACCACATTCACCTGTATAATTAATTACACTCATAATAATGTGCTACCATCATCATCATCCATTTCCAAACTTTTGCAATTTTGTTCGGGATTGCATTGAATCTGTAAATCATTTTTGGTAGAAATGACATCTTAATGATATTTAGTTTTCCAATCCATAACCACAGAATGTCCTTCTTTTATTTAGGTCTTTGATTCCTTTTAGCAATGTTTTGCAGTTTTCTGTGTACAAGTCCTTTATATCGTTGGTAAAATCTATTCTGAGATATTGATTCTTTTAGTTGCTATTGTAAATGGATTTTTTTTTCTTGATTTCCTCCTCTGAATGCTCATTACCAGTGTATAGAAACACTATGGATTTTGTGTGTTGATCTTGTACCCCTTCACTTTGCTGAATTTGTTTATTAGTTCTAGTAGTTTTGTGTAGTGTTTGGGACTTTCTATATATAGGACCATGTCCTCTGCAAATAGTGGAAGTTTTACTTTTTCCTTTCCAATTTGGATGCCTTTAATTTCTTTTTTGACCTAAGTGCTCTGGCTAGAACTACCAGTATAATTTTGAATAACAGTGTTGACAGTGGGCATCCATGTCTTGTTCCAGAACTTAGAGGGAAAGCTTACAGTCTTTCACCATTGAGTATGCTATTAGCTGTGGGTTTTTCATATATGCCTGTTATGATGTTGAGGATGTTTCCTTCTATTTCAATTTGTCTAAGTTTTTTTTTTTTTTTTTTTTTTTTTTTTTTTTTTAAATCAAGAAAGGTTGCTTGGAGAACAGATGTAGCTTAAGTGGTTGAGTGCCTGTTTCCCATATACAAGTTCCTGGGTTCAATCCCTGGTACCTACTAAAAAAAACAAGGTTGCTTGATTTTGTCAAATGTCTTTTCTGCATCAATAGAGAGAGTCATGTGTGTTTTTTCCCCCTTCATTTTTATTAATGTGGTGTATAACATTAATTGGTTTTCTTATGTTGAACCACCCTTCCATACCTGGAATAAAACCCACTTGCCATGGTGTATAATTCTTTTAATGTGCTGTTGGATTCAATTTACAAGTATTTTGTTGAGGATATTTGCATCTATAGTCATAAGAGAAATTGGACAGCAAATTCCTTTTCTTATAGTACTTTAACTGGCTTTGGATTTAGGATGATGTTGGCCTTATAGCATGAGTTAGGTAGTGCTCCCTCTTTTTCCATTGCTTGTAAGTTTTTGAGCAGGATTGATATTAAGTCTTCTTGGAATGACTGGTAGAATGCACCTGTAATGCCATATGGCCCTGGGCTTTTATTTCTTGGGAAGTTTTGGATGACTGACAATCTCTTTACCTGTAATTGGTCTATTGAGGTCTTCTGTTCTTCTAGAGTCAGTGTAAGTTGTGTGTTTCTAGGAATTTGTCCATTTCATTTAGACTGTCTAATTAGGTGGCATACAGTTGTTCCTAGTTTCCTCTTATGATCCTTTTTATTTATGTGGGGTCAGTAGTAATGTCCCCCTTCTCATTTCTGATTTTTTTTAGTTGCATTTCTTTCTTTTTTTCTTTGTCAGTCTAGCTAAGGGCTTGTCAATTTTATTGATCTTTTCAATGAACTAAATTCTGGTTTTGTTGATTCTCTCTGTTGTTTTTACTCTAATTTCATTATTTCTTCTCTAATCTTTGTTATTTCTTTTTTTCTGCTTGTTTTGGGATGAATTTGCTCTTCTTTTTCTATTTCCTCCATATGTGCAATTATGCTTTTTATTTTAGTTATCTTCTTTTCTAATATAAGCATTTAGGACTATAAATTCCCTTCTTAGTACTGCCTTCACTGCATCCTATAAGTTTTTTTTTTAAATTTATATAAGTATATCACACATACATAAACATATATAAACAATAAGTATAGTAATAGTTGTGAATTTACAAAACATACTTAACATCATACAGGGACATCATACCTCACCCTACCAACAATACCTTGCATTGTTGTGAAACATTTTTAACTAATGATTAAAGAGCATCCTTAAAATATTACTACCAACCAAAGTATATTACATTTGGTGTATTTTCCCCCAACTCACTCTATTATTATTATTATTATTTTTACATCATTTATATATGAACACACATAAACAATAAGTGTGTAGTAAAAGTTGTGAACTTTCAAAGCAAATATGCAAACATACAGGGTTCCCATACATCAACCCACTACCAACACCTTGCATTGTTGTGAAACATTTGTTACAAATGATGAAAGAATATCGTCAAAATCTTACTACTAACTATAGCTCTTATCTTACATTTGGTGTATTTTCCCCCAATCCACCCTATTAATATTTTTAAAATATATTTTTATGACAGAAGTTGTAAACTTACAAAACAATCATGCACATGTGCAGAGTTCCCGTACAAGACCCCTCTATCAACACACCACACTGTGGAGGAACATTTGTTACATATTATGAGATAATATTAGACTATTACCAGGTCCATTGTGTACATTTGGCACACTTTTTCCATACTCCCCCATTATCAACACAGTATATCTTTGGTATAGATGCATGAATATTACATTACTGCTGTTAACCACAGTCCGTAGGTCACTCCTGTTGTATTTTTCCCATGCTTCTCTACATTCCCACCATCTTGCAGCAGTGATGCACATCTGCTCTACCTCACAAAAGACACTCTTGCATCTGTACCATCAACCACAATTCTCATTCACCTCTGGGTTTACTGTGTTACTCAATCCCTAGATTATTCTCTAGCTTTCTTTCAATGGGCATTTACATCCTTAGACTACCCTTTTCAGCCACATTCCCAACAAACTAGCTGTTACTCTCTATAACGTGTTGCCATCAACTCTATACATTTCCACACTTTTACAATAAAGTTAATTAAAACTTCTACAAATGTTAAACATCAGTAGTCCGTCTCAGTCCTCCTCATATCTTCTTTAAGAATTCACCACCTACCACCAGGTCTTGAAGATATTTTCCTACATTTTCTTCTAGGAGCTTTATGGTTCTTGCTTTTATATTTGGGTTTTTGATCCATTTGGAGTTAATTTTTGTATAACGTGTGAGATAGGGGTCCTCTTTCCTTCTTTTGGCTATGGATATCAAGTTCTCTCAGCACCATTTGTTGAATGGACTGTTCTGCCTGAGCTGGGTGGGTTTGACAGGCTTGTCAAATATCACTTGACCATAGATGTGAGGGTCCATTTCTGAACCATCAATTCGGTTCCATTGGTCTATGTGCCTGTCTTTATGCCAGTACCATGCTGTTTTTTACCACTGTAGCTAGGTAATATAATTTAAAGTCTGGAAGTGAGAGTCCTCCAACTTCAGTTTTCCTTTTTAAGATGTTTCTGGCTATTTGGGACCCCTTACCCTTACAAATAAATTTGATAATCATATTTTCCATTTATTTAAAAAATGCTGGTGGAATTTTTATCGGGATTTTATTGAATCTTTATGTCAATTTGGGTAAAATTGACATCTTAATGATATTTAGTCTTCAATCTGTGAGCATGGAATGTTCTTCCAATTATTTAGGGCTTTTTAAATTTCTTTTAAGAATGAGTTGTAGTTTTCTGAATACAAGTGCTTTACATCATTAGTTAAGTTTATCCCTAAATATATGATTCTTTTAGTCATTATTGTAAATGGAATTTTTTCCTGACTTCCTCCTCAGATTGTGCATTACTGACTTTTAAAGTCTCTTTCATCTAATATAAGTATAGGTATTCCAGCTTTTTTTTCTTTCGTTACTAAATGCATGGAATATCTTTTTCCAGGCTTTCACTTTCAACCTATTGGTATCCTTGGGTCTAAGGTGAGTCTCTTGCAAATAGCATATAGGTGACTCATATTTTCTTATCCATTCCACCAGTCTGTGTCTTTTGATCTGGGAGTTTAAACCATTAATATTCAATGTTATTAGTATAAAGGCAGTTCTGATTTCACCCATTCTGACCTTTGGGTTTTATCTGTCATATTTTATTTTCACCACTCTTTTGAGACGTTTAGTTACTTTTGCTGATATAATCTTCATTTCTAGACTCTCTTCCAGGTCTCTCTCTCTTTTCTTTTCAGACTGTAGCACACCCTTTAGTATTTCCTGCAAAGCCGGTCTCTTGGTTGCATCTCTCTCAGTTTCTGTTTATCTGTGAATATTCTAAACTCATCCTCATTTTTGAAAGACAATCTTGCTAGATATAAGATTTTTGGCTGGCAGTTTTTCTCTTGCATTATCTTAAATATATCATACCACTGTCTCCTTGCCTCCATGGTTTCTGATGAAAATTCGGCACTTAATCTTATTGGGTATCCCTTATATGTTATGCATTGATTTTCTCTTGCTGCTCACAGAATTCTCTCTTTGTCTTTGGGATTTTTCATTCTGATTAGTTTGTGTCTTAGAGTTGGCCTATTTGGATTTATTTGGATGGGAGCACGTTGTACTTCTTGGACATGGATATCCATGTCCTTCAATAGGGTTGGGAAATTTCCTACCATTATATCTTCAAATATTCCTTTTCCCTTCTCTTCTCCTTCTGGGACACCCATGACATGTATGTTTGCATATCTCTTGCTGTCGTTTAGTTCCCTGAGAACTTGTTCAATTCTTTCCATTCTTTTCTTCATCTGTTCTTTTGTACGTTCGCTTTCGGAGGCCATTTCTTCAAACTTACCAATCCTGTCTTCTGCCTCCTCAAATCTGCTATTATAGGATTCCAGTGTATTTTTTATTTCATTTTTTGTGCCTTTCATTCCCATATCTGCTTTTTTTTAATGTATGATTTCAAATTCTTCTTTGTGCTCATCCAATGTCTTCTTAATATCCTTAATCTCTTTAGCTATCTCATTTTTTTATTAAGGAGGTTTGTTTGAACATCTATGATTAATTGTCTCAACACCTTTATGTCATCTAGAGGCTTATCTTGTTCCTTTAACTGGGCCATATCTTCCTGTTTCTTGGTGTGGATTGTAATTTTTTGTTGGCATCTTGGCATCTGGCTTACTAGATATTTTTATTCTGGGTGCAGTTTCTCTCTTTAGTTTAGGGCTTTCTTGCGCTTTCTCCCTTGCTGGTTGTGTAGTAGGAGCCAAGGATGTAGTTGGTGCTGTAAGCTGTGGAGGCTCAAGCTGCCAGCATTGCCCATGGGACAGATGAAGCTTCTCCCAACTTTCTCCTTTGCCAGGGGTAGGGACAGAACCACAGCCATATGTAATTATCCAAGTCATGCAGGCCTAGAGCCTAGTTGCCCAGAGAGACTGATGTAGCTTCACACCCTTTCCTCCCCTGTCTGGGGAGGGGATGGAGCTGCAGTTGTGGGCATCAGTCTATGCCCTGTGGGTCCAAAATGACTGCAGTTACCCCAGTAGACTTCTAACTATTCAGTCTGTGCCAGCAGAGTTACCCAGAGAGGCTGGTGCAGGGCCTGCCAGCCTCCTCCCTGCTAGAGATGGGGCTGAAGCCTAGGCTAGGGCTGCAGTTCAAACTGGGTGAAAGATGCTGGTCCCTACTGTCACTGTGATTTTCAGTCAGCCTGGCTTCCCCTCATGCCGGGGGTGGAGTCAAAATGGCGGCTACCGGCCTCTTTCTGACTTGGACGGGTTCAAACTTTAGCTGTTCTTAGGGTTATACTTTAGACAGCTGAGTCTACTAATCAGTAGCTGAAGTCGGTGGCTAACCGCCTCTCCCTTCCGTTTTTGGGAAACAGAGCTTCCAACTCCAGCCACAGAATAGCTCCTGAGGCGGCTTGTGCCACCAGAGTAGCGTGGCCTGTATTTTCCATGAGAGGCTGGTGCAGGCCCCCCAGGTTCCTCCCTGCCGGAGGTGGCACTGGGGCTTAGGCTAGAGCTGCAATCGGATCAAGATGGAAAGAAGCATGTTCCTACCAGCACTGTGATTTTCAGTCCACCCTACTTACCCTAGTGCCAGGGGTGGAGTTAAAATGGCAGCTGCTGGAATCTTTCTGACTTGGACAGGTTCAAACTTTAGCTGTTCTTAGCGTTATACTTTAGCCAGCTGAGTTAACTAATCAGTAGCTGAAGTTGGTGCCCAACCATCTCTTTCTCCCCCGTTTTGGGGAATTGGAGCTTCCAATTCCAGCCACGGAATAGCTCCCGAGGTGGTTTGTGCCACCAGTGGAGGATAGGCACTGGCTTCCGCAGCGAGGAGTGATTTACTTGTGAATCTTCACTGCAGATTGGCAGTCTCCTCCTTCCATTCTTTCAAGGATGTTGCAGGATTCTCCTCTGGTCTCCTGGAGCCCCCAAACTGGTGCTTTAGGTAGCTCTGGGTGATTACTAATTGCCCTATAACACGAGGTTACTCTAGGAGATCCTTACTCTGCCACTATCTTGCTGGTTGTCCCATCCTATAAGTGTTGATATGTTCTTATTTTCATTTGTCTCACAGTATTTACTGATTTCCCTTGCAATTTCTTCTTTGACCCACTGATTGTTTCTTAAGGTGGGATTTACCTTCCGTGTATTTGCATATTTTCAGTTATCTGTCTGTTATTGATTCCCAAGTTCATTCCATTATAGTCAGAGAAGACACTTTGTATAATTTCAACCTTTTAAACGTCATTGAAACTTGTTTTGTGACCTAACATGAGGTCTCTCCTAGAGAATGATCCATGTGCATTTGAGAAGAATGTATAACTTGCTGTTTTGAGGTGCAATGTTCTGTATATACCTGTTTGATCTACTTCATTTATCATATTAGTCAAGATTTCTGTTTTCTTATCGATCTTCTACTTTGCTCTAACTATTGATAAGAGTGTTGTATTGAAGTCTCTGTTATTGTAGACATGTCTATTTCTCCCTTCAGTTTTGCCAGTGTCTCATGTATTTTGGGGCAATGTGGTTTGGTGCATAAATATTTATGATTGTGATTTCTTCTTGGTGGATTGCCCCTTTCATTAATGTATAGTGTCCTCTGTCTCTTTTAACAGATTTTTTTAGGTCCAATATTAGTATAGCTACTCCAGCCCTTTTTTGGTTACTATTTGCATGAAATATCTTTTTCCAACTTTTCACTTTTAACCTATTTGTGTCTTTGGGTCTAAGGTGAGTCTCTTGTAAACAATGTATAGTTGGATTATGCTTTTTCTCCATTCTGCCAGTCGGTGCTTTGATTGGGGAGTTTAATACACTAACATTCAGTGTTATTACTGTAAAGGAACTCAGCCATTTTGTCCTTTGGTTTTTATATGTCATATCTTTTTTTTTTTGTCTCTCTTTTCCTCCTTTATTGCAATGTCCTTTTATGTATAATTGGTCTTTTATGATGTATCTGACAAATCCTTTACTCATTTCTGTTTCTGTATAAATTTTTAAATACTTTCTTAGTGATTACCCTGGGGTTTATATTACACAAACAAGCTACTAATCTAAAAAGATACCAACCTAGCTTCAATAGCATATATATTCTCTGCTTGCATATACCTCTGTTTCCCCCTTTATGTTGCTTCTGTCCCACTTTACCAACTTATATTTTGCATGTCCATTGTCAGGAAATACACCTTTTTCTTGTTCAATTGTGTTCTGCCTCTTATAGGAATTAAAGAGTAGAGTTGTATATTGAAAATGCAGTACTATTGGATTTTGCATTTGCCCCTTTAGTTATCCTTATTGATGATCTTCACTTCTTCACACTACTCCAAATCACTCTTTTCTGTTTTCCTTTCAACCTGCAGCACTCCCTTTAGTAATTCTTCTAGAGCAGGTCTCTTATGATGAACTCTCCCAGTTTCTGTTTGTGTGTGTGTGTGTGTGTGTGAATATTTTAGACTCTACTTCATTTTTGAAGGACAGTTTTACCAGATAAAGAATTTTGGGTTGGCGGTTTTTCTCTTTCATTTCCTTAAATGTATAATACCACTGCCTTCTTGCCTCCTTGGTTTCTGATGAGAAATCAGCATTTAGTCTTAATGAGGGTCCCTTGTATGTGGTGATTCACTTTTCTCTTGCAGCTTTCAGAATTCTGTCTTTATGCTTGGCATTGAAATTCTGATTAGTATGTGTCTCAGAGTAAGTCTATTACGATTTATTCTTTTTGGCAAATGTTGTCCTTCTTGGACATGTATATTTATGTTTTTTGGAAGAGTTGGGAAATATTAGGCCATTCTTTGCTCAAATATTCTTTCTGCCCCTTATCACTTCTCTTCTCTTTCTGGGACAGCCATGACACATATGTTTATGTGTTTTGTGCTGTCACTCAAATCCCTGAGACACTACACAATTTTTTCCATTCATTTCTCTATCTGTTCTTCTGACTGTGTGATTTTGATTGCCCTGTTTTCTAGTTCATTGATTCTCTCTGTTCAAATATGCCTGCTGTATGCCTTTAGAGTATTTGTAATTTCTAATATTGTGCCTTTTATCCCCATAATTTCTGTTATATTTTTCATACTTTTAAATTCTTCTTTATGTTCACACAGTTTTTCTTAATATCCTTTATATCTTTATGCATTTTTGCCTTCATCTCCTTGAATTGATTTAGGAGATTTGTTTGAACTTCTTTGATTAATTGTTTCAAATTCTGGTTCTCCTCTGAGGTTTTAATTTGTTCCCTTGAGTGAGTAATAGCTTCCTGTTTCTTAGTATGCCTTGTAATTTTTTGCTGACATCTGGGCATCTGATTTTCTTGATGAGTTAACTCTGAAAGTCAGTTTTTCCCTCTTATCTAGGGTTTTATTCTTTATTGGCTTTGTGTTAGGCTCTTTGAAGCCTAGTCTAACTTATTCTAGACCTTTAGACCAGCCCATGTTTACCTGAACATATTTTCTCAGCTCTTCATCTGATTCTTGCCCTAGACATGTGGTACAATTTTTAAGATTGTACTTTTTGTGTAATTTTTTTCATCTCCAGGAAAACGCTTCCTTTCCTCTGTTCCTTCCCTAGGAATCTTGATCTATTATGTTTGTTTTGTGCAGAATTTTCTCCCCAGCTCCTATGATTTGTTTAAATTCTCTCTCTCACTCAGTGTTTCCATCTTCCCAACTCTTTTCAGTTCTGGGGCCCTCCTCTCTTATAGTGTTTAACATCCCCCCCCCTTTTTTTTTTTCTCTGTGAGGCTTTTTTGCATCCAGTTTCTTCCCTGTTGGGGTATTCCATCCCAGATTGCCAGATGTGGTCAATCCATATGGGTGCATCATGCCAGAAAAGTCCATTTTGCATTTAGCTTCTCTGGTCAATAGAAATTTGATTGAGTGAGTGCAAGACTTTCCAGATGCAGTTTCTCTCTCTCTCTCTTTTTTGGTCTCATCCTGGAGGCTCTTTTGTATGCAGCATTACTTAGTATCTTGTGTCCTGCCCTGGGTCTCTGGATTTGGGTACCTGTGCTTGGATATGTGTGGGGTTCTCTTGCAGCTGTCTGCAGTGGGAGGTGGGTGGGATCTAGGCTGCTGTCTCTGAGCAAATCCCGATTGGTGCAGACCAAGTAAGGGAGAGGGAGTGGTCATGGTTCTGGTATGGAAATTTCCTGTCAGATATTTTCCTTTCTCTTTGATTCAGCATTTGTGGAGCCCTGCTCCAGTCTCTGCCATACTCCAGATTTATAAGCAAGTGGGATTTGTTGGTTATTAATTTAATCTCAGGAAAGGTTTCTTCAGGGGGTGTCTTATGTCACCATATTGATGACATCACTCCATATGGTAATTCTTAACCACAGGAAATTTCTTTGGCTAAACACAGTAGTTGATTGGGCCCCAAATTAAATTTCCTCTTTAATTTGCTGCTTTTCATGTAGTTTTCGATCTCTACCATTTCTCCCTGCTTTAAGTGGACACATCAGTAATAATTTCACTAATGGATAAGAGGGAAATATGGGAAATGCATACTTCTTGGTCATAATTCCTTTTTAAAACATTATGACCGTATGATGACTATTACCATTAGGAATGTTATAAGTGAGAATCTCTTTGGTCAGTTTAGATAGGATTTTAGATGTAAGATAGCTGAAGATTACCCAGCTTAAAGAGTATCCAATACTCTTTTAAGGATGAAATAATCATGACAAACCCCCTTTCTGCTGCAGGTAACTAAAGGTGACTGGGGACTATGAAAGAATGCTGACTGTGAGAAACTAAAAGAATTGCTGAACACTGTTAGTCCAGAGTGGCTGGGGTTCCGCTTAGATTACTTATATAATTTTCTCCAGCAATATACAACATAAGGAAAGAGAGTTAGAATAATTATATTATTTTATTTTTAATCATAAGTTTTTACTATGTAAGACATGTATATTGTGTTGAAAAAAATATAGAAAATATAAGGAGAGTTGAAAAGAGAAAGAAAATAAAGCCACTATACTCCTCCAACTCAGTTATTGGTAACATATTCCTGCAGACATTTGTATTTGTGAATGATTGGGTTATTCAAATTTTTATCCCTGTGGTGATTTAGGGTTAGGTGAATATCATAGAAGAAATTTAGATTGTTTAAATGATTGGCTTTCTGGAATCAGGCAGGATGTATCATACTCAGAAAGAAATATGTAATCTTTGATTCAAACTGATATTTATAGTAAATTCTAAAAAGAATGTGGACTTGTCTGATTCTCAAAACAATATTTCTTCTTCTTAGTTAAAAAGAAAATCAATATTTTTGCAATGATTTTGGTCACAATTAAGTTTACCCCCAAAATAATTTAAAATGTCAGGAAAATCCATGGATTTCCTTTGTACAGAAAGGATGTTCAAAACCATACAACATATTCAAAATACCACATACAGAATGTACCAATAACAGATGGAATACTTCATAGTTACATTCATATGGAAACCAAGATTTTAATTGTAGACTCAATATGACTTTGGTCTGGCTCTTTAGTCATGCTATTACCTAGTTCCTCTAAAAATTAAGATATTCTGTGTCTCAGGACAAGTTTCAATATTCGAATCTTTAAGAGGCAAAATGTTAGGTCAGGCAGATTATTGTTGCTATTTGTATGTATGTAATATTGGACTATAGTGAAGTTGGTCTGGCTGATTTAACGCCCAATGTGGATTTTCCGACTTATTTATTTAATAAATACGATGCAAAATGTAAACCATTGACCATAGATAGTAGCAATGCTTTGCTATTTGTTCATCAATCATAACAAATATACCATACTCACCTAGGATGTTATTGGTAGGGGAGGATGCGTGCCACTATGTGTCAAACATTGCTAAGCAACACAGGCATGGAGTTTGCCCTTGTGGGACTTGTAGCCTAATTTAAATTTGTCTAAAAAATGGTAACCTTACCGATAGACCATTCATTTGAACAAAATAATAATAATTGTAATATATTAGAAGCTATTATCTCTCATTCCAACAAAGTATGAGTTGCTACTGCCAATTAAAAATGGGGCAGCCAAAATTTAGATAGGTTAAGTGACTTGTCCAAGGCCTTACAGAAATAGGTAGGAGGAAATGATGTTCTCACCATTCTCCACCCCCACCCCCAGGACCAAAACAAACAGTACTGTGATGGGTGTTATAATTGCTCTGGTTGATTCTGGTGATTAGGAGCTAATCCCAGATCCAATCACTCAGGGACTCAATAGATTATTTTTTTATACACATCCTATGCAAATGATAAAATCAATAATCTCTGAAAAAGCCATCACCTGTTTTCTTCATAGCACTATTGGTTGGATTTGAACAATAAATTAATATAAAATTAATATTTCAGAAAGAGTAAATGCTATCACATACTTAAGAAATGTTGTTTTTATCAATATATATTTGAGACTTCTTCCCCTTGCCCCAGGAGAGAGTGGAACAAATTACAGGGGAAATTTGTTTTGGCCAATTACAGAGCATTTGACTAGTTTCATCATATTATTTGGAAAGACACCACTTATCTAACTTGCTAAACAATGTATCTTTTTTCCTTGAAGTACATTTGAGGAATAATTTGCAAACTTTTTTAGGATCAGGTGTTTTTTTCTTTTGTTGATTAACCATAACAAATGGAATCTATAATAAAGAGATCCCTATAGCTTCCTAGTAGTGCTTTGATACACACAGTAAACTGTATCTTGGATTTGTTTAAATTTATAACAAGTTATTCTGTGGGCCAATGTGTTCCCTAGCATACTCTTTCATTCACTCCTGTTTTTGTGCTGCCTTTTTCTTTTTCAGGAGGTATCAAGGATTGAACCCAGGACCTGGTACATGGGAAGCAGGTGCTCAACCACTGAGCTATAACCGCTCCCCTGTGCTGACCTTTTTAGTCTGTTGAGACTCACTCATGATCATATTCCATAGGCCAGTAGTTACTTTTCATAAAAACATTCTCATTTTCTTATTAACTTCTACATTTAAAATATGTCTATTATTAGATATTTTGTATTTTGTCAGTATTATCTACTCTTCAAATGATGGGCTTTTATTCTCTACATTCTCTCTCAATATACAATATATGATTTATATTCTGTGAAATATGGGAACTCAGTTTCTAACACCGGTAGAAGATTAATTGGCAAGGAAGCAGCATTTTATTTTCATTTTTTGAGGTCTAAGAGTTTAAGAAGTATTAAAATTAACAAATACTTACTGAAATATAATAAAACAAAATTTGAATAGGTAAATATATCTTTCTATGAAAATGTAACTTCTAGATTCTATCATCAATTTAAAAAACACATTTATTTAGTCTTATACCTTTTTACTCCCTCATTCTTCAAATATTTATTGAGCACTTCCTTTGCGCTAGGCAGTAGGTAATCAGCTGTATGTCAAATGTTATGATAAAATTGAATAAACATTTGTACTGAAATGCACATTTGTGATTGTTCATAATTAGTGAAGTATTTCAAATTAGAGTTTTCTCCTTTGCAAGGAATTATAGAGCACCCAAATCCAGGGAGAAACATATTAGGTTCTGAGAGATGAGACTTTTCCTTCTGTATCTTTTTCATGTATGTAAAAGAGAGAAAATTTTTCTGTAATTGTAAATCAAAAATCTTCAGTGTAATAAAATGCATTTTATTTCTTTTAATAATAATGGATCCAAAATATTAAATGTGCTAAGATATAGTTTATTTACTTTGATAAGAATACGTTGAAATTGCATATGCATTTTACCATTTCCAAGTACATTATTTAATTTGAAGCTCACAACAAGCTCTGTGAAGTAGGTGGCATGGGAATTATCATCTCCAAATTTCAAATGAGGAAACTGCAGTGCAGAGAGTTTAAGTGGCATGCCTAAGTTTACTCAGCATCATAAGAACTGAATCCTATGTTACCAGATCACCAAATAGAGCAATAGGGCTTGGCAACTATAAATAGTTGCATATGTAACATTCTAAGAGCTTCAGAACCAAAAGATGGATTCCTCTGCACCCTCAACCTAAAGAATTTCTAAGCTGCAAAGCACAAAAACTTTATCCTCACTTAGGAAGAAGGGGGATTTGTGGCATGGAGATGGTAAGACAGTATACACACATACACATACAGTATGGTTTTGAAACATATATCCACTCATATTTGAAGGTAGCATGTCTAACGTTTGAAGAATTCATAAAGCTGACAATAACATAAACTGACAGAGGCAGATGGAGAGCTGCTCAGGTTCTGTTCTGTGATTCATGTGTTTCTTGGAATCATTTAAAGACCAACTTGGATTTTATTTTATGTAAACTTATGTATCTTATTGGTATGAAGAGGTCCCAATGACCATAAAGAGTTCTATTTTGGTTTCATGGTTTCAAGGTTTTTACCAAGGTAAAGAAAGCAAGATTTTGTTTTGGTCCATGAAATTCTTCATTCAACACAGCAGTTAAGATACGATAATGACTGTGAAAGCAGAACTTATATCAGATAAATCTCAGCACCTGTTCCTTGGACCCCTTCTATCTATCTATACACATTCCATAGGTGATCACAGGCCGTCTGATGGCTTTAAAAATAATTTATATGACAGTAACTCACAAATTGATATTTTCAGTTCAGATCTTGCCCCTAAACTCCACACCCATAGATGGAACTGCCAACTTGACGCCTCTTTTGGATATAAAATAAACACCTCATATTTAATATGTGCACACCTGTTCCTCCAGCCTAGGTAATGGCAGTTCCATTCTTTCAGGAGCTTGTGACAAGAGCTTTTATGCAATTCTTGACTTCCCTATTTCTCTTATAGCCTACATAGTCTACCAGCAAGTCCCCTTGGCTCTTTCTTCAAAGTACATCTAGAATGTAATCATTTCTTCCCACTTCCACTGCCACCTCCCTGTTTTATCATTTGCAATAATGCTTAACTGATCTACCTCTTTTCACCCTTGCCCCACCATGCAGTCCTTTCTTAAAACAGTAGCCAGAGTCTTTTTCCTATAACTTAAGTCATATATGTAACTTCTCTTATCAAAGTCCTCCAATGAAAATCTCACTCAAAAGTTAAAGTAATGACTATGACTTAAAAGGCTCTTGGACTTCTCTGATTTCATTTCTTATAAGGGTCTACCTTATTCACTCTATTCCAGCCCGCCATCCTCAGGCTTCCCCCATATCCCATCTCAGGTCTTTGTCCTTGTTGCTTCATCTGCCTGGCATGTCCTTCCTTCAGATACCTGTATTGTTAGCTCCTTCATTTCTTCAATTCTTTATTGAGAGTTATCTTCTCAGTGATAATTTTTTAAATAGTCAACCATCCCTTAATACTTCCTTTTTCCTGCATTATTTTTCTTCCTAGCTCTCATCTATCAGTATCTAACATGCTGTTTAACTATTTATCTTGTTTATTGTCTGTCTTTCCCAGTAGAAGGTCACTAGGACACGACTTTTTCTCTTTTTCTCACTGATGTATCCCTGTGCACATAGCAAGTGCACAGAAGAAATTTGTTGAGTGACTGTATGAAGTTCATCTAGTGCTGAGTGTGGTCAAATGTAATAACTGGCTATTTATGGAAACTAACTTTGCTTGGGGAAAATGCTATGAAGATGAGGGCATTTTTTTCATAGTTTCAGCAGTTTCTCAAGAAAAACATTCTCATTGAGAGATTACCACAACATTTTGGACTTCATATATTCCTCCTTTATTTATCATTTAGTAGTCTTTCTCCTGTGGTTGTTGCAACCAGAAACCGTGTGTGTGTGTGTGTGTGTGTATGAACCAGGCTAATGAATTCTACAGAAAACCATTTATAACAGAGCCTTTCATGTTTCATTCTCATATAGATATTTAAAGTCAAATTTATGACATAATATCAGAAATGTGAGACTACAAAACAATATTTTCTTTCAACATGAAAAGTAGTATTTATATATCATTTCAAAGGGATATATGAGAAAGAAAAAGTGAAAATTAGTGAACTATATGAAGTTTTTATCCTTTATATTAGCACATTGGTAGTTATTATTTTAGTTGTATCAAATTACAGAAAACATATGTTCAGAGGTTGAATCCTGTAACAGATGCTAGTTAATTTAGCCCTTTTTCTAAAGTGGATGATTATTCTTGCAGCTTGGTGTTCCTGAAGAGATTAGTAATTTATTATGTCTCTATCTCTTTCTCACATTTAATTACAGTTTATGTTACATTGTAGATATGAAATTGTTAGTGAAATGACAGATTATATATCATTCCTTGGTACTGTTCTATTTCAGGAATAATTTCTAGAAAATCTATCATATTTTCTCTGGTGTAACAGGAACTTTAGTGAGGTCATAATCTAACATATATATTGTTTAAAAGCTAAAATGATTATAGATATTTGGAATTAGGGCCCAGTGACTATAGAGCCAAAAGGAAGAGTCTTGAAACTAGAATGTGATCCATTACAAGCTATAGCAAATATTATGCCCTGTTTGATTATAAATGTATCATTATTATTAAGAAAATAACAACTTGTACATTTCATTTCAGAAATGCTTATAGTCACAGAGGTACTAAATTTACCTGGAAAATGATATGGAGGATCACAGAGAAGCACCATTCCTTTCCCTTCTTTCACTCTGACCTCAGGACGGTCCTCAGGTGGGAAAGGGTCAAGATCTAATTATGGAAGAAAAAAGAAAACATTAATACAAACAGAGGCATTCCTTAAATTTTACTGCTCAGCAGTGAACTCACTTTTGAGCTACTGTACTTCTCATTTGGCTTTGTGAAAGGTCTGAAAGTCAACTTCTTATTTTATCATGCTGATGTCTCATACACTAAGTAAGTGAACACAAAGCTTATGGATATCGATAGCAGTCTGCTTAATTCTTTTGGCAACTCGGGAGATTCCAACTATCCTAAAGACTTTTGCTTCAGATTTAGGAAGAATCGCAATAAGGATTTCTGGAAATATAATGGGCGTAGACGACACCAGAGAAAATGAGTTAGGTGGAATGACTTAGAGGAATGGCTGCATTTGAAGTTTGCATTTCCCTTCTCAAGGGAAGGAATAAGGGTAAAAGGCAAGATCCTACTTGGGGAACTTGAAGGTACCAATCTCTTCCTCCTTTTCAAATTCTAGGTTTTCCTCAGTTCTCATTTCCTTTACTCTTTTCTGCATATTTAAAATTCACATTTTGCTTGATTCCCTCATAGTCTGCTATTTTGAGTCTTTATTTCTTTTACTGATGTTTATGTTTATAATGTTTCAGTCCTGCCTCTCCTCTCGTTCCTTACCTGTGATCAGTGCCCAAACTGTAATATCTCATTTTTACTTCCCTCAAAATGTCTCTGAAAAATCAACTCTTCTAATTATTACCCATCAAATCTCCACCTCCAGTCCTGATGTTTCACTTGAATGCCGTTGCTAATCCCCAAATGCCTACTTGACTGTCACTATAACCTCTGAGTGTGAAACCACCCTTTAAATGGTTCCTCCCATCTTTGAAATTTGTTTTACTTCCTTACATGCCACTTTTAACAAGAGCAGGATATTTCTGCCCTTTGACTAGACTTTCCTTGATAAAAAATTATTTAGTGGTCTTCTTTCCTTCAGAACAATGCATTCTGTCAATTCTATCCTCAAGGTTTTGTGCCTCCTTTACATCCCTGTTGTCACCTCACTCATTTAATCTGACTTCTCACTCCCTCGTAGTTATCAAAAAATTTAATTCTTTTGTTTTCTTCCTGAGTCTATTCTTTCCCAATGGGTTCAATTTATTTATTAATAAATTACATAACTTATAGTTTTTCATAATATTCTACAAATCTAAACTGTCTCAATCTTTTGTATTAAAATTTTCTTTACTTATTCCTTAGTTTTAAATGGCTAATTTAGCTGAATATATCATCACTCATTGAAAATTATTTTCACACATCCCTGCAAAGTAAATAACTTCTGGCCTTTATTGTTCCAACCGGCAAAAAATACTGTCCCATTAAATATGGTCCATCCTTTTCTCTGATTAATTTTAAGGTAGTTCTTTTCATTTTTGTGTTTTTGTGTGAAGTATCACTTTGATATAACTGTGTTTGGACTTATTTAATTTCCTGGTGTCATTTTGGATATTTCTTAGCGCTTATAATTTTGAGTGATGCCATCTTTTACTCTTTATTCTTTACATCGAAAATTATTTTAAATCTATTTTTACTATATCTTAATTTTGCATTGATATTTTTCAATTCTGCCTCTTTCTCAGATGTTTATTTTCTCATTTCCTATATCTTTCTGTTTGCAAATTATTCATTTAATTTTATTTAATCTAATGTTTACTCTATCCATTTGATATTTTAATGTAATGTTTTTAACATCTAGAAATTCCATTTTGTCCATTATTTTCAAATTTGGAAATTATTTCTGCCATAAAATAATTTCCTTAGGTTTTGTTTTAATTCATTCTTTTATTTTTATAAATATGTTTATTTTATTTTCTCATTCAAATAAATTTTTTTATTATCTCAAAAAAAAAAATAAACCACATCATTATAATCCTATAATCCACTCCGCAAAAGATTTAATGCTGACCCACAAAATCACATGGTGGAGATCATCTGGTCCAACCCCTCCCCCAAAGTTCAATTCTCCAGAACAAGCCTAATTTTCAGCTTAGTACAGTGTTTCTCACACTGTTTTTCACTATTGCCTCCATAAAAGGGAAATCTTAATTTTATTTACATTTTAATTAATTAATATTTAATTTTTCCTAACAAGGGAAATTAAATGCTAAGCAATAAGATTTTATCAGGTAGAGCTGAGATTTGGAGGGCCACAAATCATTGTGATATAATATCTAAGATACGTTCTCCTGCCCATAATTTTCATCCCCTGTGGGTGACATCACCTCCCTGGGAGAATGCATGGCATAGCCCTTCCTTTAATGCTGACATTCAAGAGCCTTCAGACATAGCCTGGGTTTACTTTCAAACACCATCGCTCACTATTTCAAGTGCATTCGTATAGCTTCCCGTGATACTTTGCTCTCTTGAAATTCTTTCTTCACCATGCAATGAAGGCCTGCTTACTCTTTTAAGACCCACCTCCTCTATGAATCCTTCCCCTCACTGTCTTTCTTCTCAATCTGTCTTCTTGCTGAACTCTTATAAAAGTATTCAGTGATGTCTACTCTGAAGGTCACAACAAACTTCCTTGTATTTTAATTTAAAATTTTCATGTGTACATGACTTGTCTGACTACCAGCAAACTACAACCTGTATATGGGGAGAGAATGTGTTTCCTTTAATATTTCACACAAAAAGCACTCCATAAATTTTTTTTGGAATATTGAGGCAAGAGAGTTCATTTTTTTAGAGTGTTTAGAGGAAGCATTTTAAAAGAAGAGAAAAGATGAAAGAGTTGACCATCACAGATTTAGTTTTCTTATTTATATAGCTTTTTATTAAGAGTTAAAACACATTTAAATTTTACTTCACCTCAATACATTTGTTCTTTTTAAAATTAACAATTACTTACAACCAAAGCTCAGGGTTGCTTCAGTGCTTCTGACCATCCCATAGTTATTTGAGGCTAAACAGTAGTATATTCCAGCATCTTTCTGTTTGTCGGGGTTGTTGATGACAAGATTTCCTCCCACCATACTGTACCGATCACTTGTCAGATCAATATCCCCATTATTCATTCTCCATCTATGGGAAAAAGAAATAAATGTCATTTCAAAGGTCATGAGGCCTGGAAACAGTGTACAGGGCTATCATCATTCTGAAATAATATGGGTTCAGCTCCATCTGAAGTCAGATAAGTAGATGACTCAGGATGGTATTTCTTCACAACCTGTAATTCAGTATATCTGGGCTCATGATTTATAATTTAGCTCAGGCACAGAAAGGTAAATGTTAAAGTGCTTGACATATTTCCTTTCTTTCATGAGGTATTCCAAGGGACAAATATTTCACTGGATTTTGTTTCATATATTTTTTCTTAGTAGATACATACATGGGTTATAAATGATAAGCATCTATGCACTCAATGCATACGTATACATACACAGACATGTTGTATAAAATGTTAAAAGCATTACCCTAGCAGAAATAAAATGTAAAAGCTCAATATCTCATACTAAATCTCAAACTAATTTTCCAATAAAACAAACTGAAATCAGGGTTCTGCCCAGTAAATGGCATATTCTGACCACTAGAGGTCGATCACACAACATGGAAATGACCAAAGTCAATTGGTTCTTTTGTTTCCAAGTCACAAATATACTAGTCATACCAGATTTTCCTCAGCCTAATTCTATTAGTGGTCACTTGTGTCCTTTTTCGTTATTTGGGGATTATTACTGCTAAAGGGAATTTTTTTCTCATCATATAACCCTGAAATAACAAAGGTAAGACATGTGGCAAGTAATCAAATCATTAATAGATGAGAATTGTGTTATAAAGAAACTCACTAGAAACAGTTATCTAACTTTCCTGGTGAGATGATAAGAATGCATGTAGAAAATAACTTCCAATTAAGATGAACACCTGTAGAAATTTATAATCATTCTGGAGCAAGGTTTCTCCTTCAACATCCCATGTCCTCAGCAGTGTCAAGGTCAAGAGCTGTGGTCAAGAAATTGCCTGTGGTTTAGTGACTGCCTCCCTCATCACCTGGCATGTTTCTCTTTAGGGTAAAAATATTGCCAAAAGGGTCTAACTATTTTAGAATGTCTTTATTAAATCAAAGTTACTGGAACATTTTCAGTTTTAATTTTTACTGAATAAGAGGTAATTTAAAAGAAAGTGCAGGAAACCGTATAATTTTTCATTTTTAAAACCTACCAATTTCCAACCCAAAGAATAAATCCTTCCTCTATTCCCAAATGATGGTCACATTGTCCCCGCCTGAGCTAAAAAGTGTCTAGTTCTTAGCCTTTGTCAAGATAGAGGGTTTCCTTGCTGGGCAGCTCCAAATGTTAAAATATTTTTTCCCATTGTATTGATTCCAATTTTTTTTTAATTGCCCTAGCTTCCTCTCAAATGATCTGATTCTGGTCTTGGTGTCATATAATGCTTCAGTTTTGCTGTGTTTAGGTAAGTTCACAGGTCTAATTTCAGAAACATTCACTATTCTTGTAATCCCTTTCACGGTGCCTTAAATACAGTTGTTATTGTACTTCTTGTTACTTCAGGGGTGGGGTAAGATAAAGGAAGAGTCATAGCTTCAAGGCTGATGAGTGGGAAGTGAGGTTCCCCCATGTACCTCTCAAGATGTTGTCATGAATAACAAATTATCGTGGAACATGTGACAAATATAAAACTACTGGGTGAATGACAAACTGCACAATTACCAAGGTTAGTATGGCTTGCCCTGAATAGTAAAGGAATATTAAAAACTTCAGGGGTTCTTATCCATCAGTCAAGGTACATCACAAGATGGATATTTTGCTGTCAGAAGCAAGCTGCCTTCTCAACAGGATGAAGCATCTACTTCTCTCCTCCAGCTCTCTACGTTATTGAGTAGATAGACAAGCCAAATGTGACCTGGGAGCTTCAGTGCTGGTGAAACCAGTGGGCAGGACTAGATGATGTATTTGCCAAGAGAAACTTTGCTTCTTATCATCTCTGCAAAGGGAAAGTGGAAGAAGGCAAGGTCCATGTTCCTAGAACGCCACCTGAAAACAACTTCTTTTTTGTTGCCTCCATTCCAGCCTGGAAGGTGATTTGCTAAAGATCTATGTATGGATGTCAAGGGCAGAGTGTCACAGAATAAGCATCACTGAAATAGTGTTTGAAATTCTATCAACCTATCTAGATAGATGCATACTGAAATGATTATATGCTTCTTTGGAAGTTCCAGCGTTTCAATGTTGGATCTCTGATTTGCTAGCTCTTGAGCCAGACAAATGACTTATTCAGGACTCAACTCCCTCTCCTGTAAAATTATGTGCTTGCATTATATCTCTTCTACAACTCCTGATGTCATATGATTCCATGCTCATGACTATGTGCAGAGGCTCCCAGGATGTATGGCTACAGGGTAGAAATAATTCTAGCCCATCAAATATTTTCAGAATAAATGTGTTATTTATAACTTATAAAGTATAAACATACTGCACTGCCATGCATGAAATTGAAACAACAAAAATCATTTCAAAGGGATGGTGATTTTGTATCCCAATCTATATTTTGTCTTAAGAAACTATTTTGTTATTATAGCCAGTGGCAAGAGAAAATGAGTACAATTAAAATTAAAAAGGGAGTGGGTAGGGAGTATCTCTTTGATAATTTTTTAAAAATTACAATGGGAATATTATTGTCTATCCAGGAAAAAAGAAAATCTATTAAAAGCAGCCTTGTTGAGTGACAACCTTCAATTAAGTCAGGTGACACTGATGTGCCAGAGCATCAATTTTCCCATCAATCATTTGTCTTCATGGAATCATTTCACAGGCGAAATTCAAATCCATTGGCATTTGGTTAATTTTTAAAATGTTATGGTTTGCATCAGACAAGAAACTGTTATATATCTGTGGACCATTGGAAGGAAGAAACCTTCCAATGGTTTCTTTCTAGAAAGTTATTTCTGATAACCTCAACATGTAAGGATATGTTGATGCACATTGCCTTGCAGACACAAAACATCTAAGAAATTTTTGGCATTGTCTGGAATATATCTTTGACACTACTGAAAAAGGTGATGCTTTCCAGAATTATCCATGCAAGCTCTTTAAATTTAGTTACCACAGAAATATTCATAAAACTATGAATTAATATTCATCCTGTACATTATTCATCTTCTGTAGGGGTGGGTTATCCAGGTCAGTGCATGCAAGAACACTTTATATTTAAATTGTGCATGGGTTTCACATAACTATTTGCCTCCTTGGTAACACAATCTAATGTCAAATGTCCCTTGCAGGAAATAGTAAGTGAATTATTTGCATTTATTCAAGAAAACAGGTTATCTGTTTGGGCTTTAGACAGTTTTATTAATGGCTTGTAATGGACTTTTTTGTTAATGTCCATGGACTAGAAACCTCTATACTGTAGCTTCTCCCTATTGATGTATGGTCCTAGATGCTGATCTGAACTCTGTATTTCAACACTCCATTCTGTAAAGAACATCAAGGTACATTACTTGTAAACTGGGAAAGGGCTGGCTCGTGCCCTACAGTTTAGTGAAACTTTTCCTTCTGGTGATTCCTCTGGATAAACAGTATTGATTGGTTGTTCTTCAAAAATTGGTCCAAATCCTTTGTCTTCCTCAGAAACTAGAAGATAAAATGAAATTATTTTTACATTGTGCTGTTTTAGAAGTCCCAGAAAATTTGGATGAATTGAAAAAAATTATTTGAAAAATGTCAAAAACACAGAATCTCAATTTTTATTCAAAACAAAGCTATTTTCCTCCATAACTCTGAGGAAAATGTTCTGGTTCTTCATTCAAAATTCTCATCTGCCCATCTCCAAGCATTTCCCAAAAAGTGCCCTGTACATCAATCGTGCTTAAGTATTTGTAGCTCCTCACACCAGCTAAGCTTTCATGCTTCTGACCTTTTACACGTGCTTTTCCTCTTTCTGGAGTTTTTGACCTAGACACAGAGTTAGTTCCTTAATTCAGCCACCTCTCCCCTCTTGGTTTAGTTGGCCCCTTTTTGTGTTCCTACAACTCCCTATACAGGTTATGGTACTTCATGCACCTGTTGTGATTTTTGATATAACTTTCTCTTCTACTAGATTGCAAATGCTTTGGGACGGGCTACTACATATTTTATCTCTGTATACCACTCTCCTAGCTAGATGTATACAGTCTGGAAGACAATAGTTGCCTAATGATCATTGAATAAGGTAATAAAAGAAATGAGTTTCAGATGCTGTGGAGAAATTAATCCTTTTCCTGGTTCAGTTCTTTTTTTTCCCCTTCTTTTTTCCCCCTAAACCTGTGATCAGCACTGGTATTCAGCAACATCTAAAGCAATCAAAGAAACAAAATCACATGGCCATGAGATCTGATCATTTGGTATAAAATCCATCACAAATATTTACACACATTGGGAAGCAGCTGATTTGACAGTCTATTCTTTCTGGAAGGGAAGAGTTACACCTGAATCCCAGATGAGGAGAAATGAATCACATGTCACCATTGTGGCAGCATTTACAGAGCACAGCAAAGAGCCATATGCCCCAAATGAATCAATTATTATCTACGTGGCTAGAAAGAGGGGAGCATTCTTACATGGGGTCACTGGAATGACTCTGCTAGATCAAAGCTATGGTTCACTCCTCCAATTTACTTTTCACGATTTTAAGGCAAATGCCACGCAGACGTTTTGTCTGTTCTAAACATCAACCTTGAAGATGAGAGCTTTGTTCCAGCTTCCCTTAACAGTTTCATTTTGTTATCTTGTCTCAGCACTGTTTAGCAGTGTGCTTTGATCTTTCCAACCCTCAATATCCCCATATATAAAACGTGGATAATACTAGACTCTAACTTATAGGGCTATTGTGAAAATTATTTTGAGATAATGCATTTCAGAAATTTAGTCGTGTCCCTGGCTCAGAGTCAGCACTCAACAAATACTGACTTTGTCAATATTTTTATGAATTTAACTTACATTTCTTATATATAGCAAGTCAGAGTAATCATGAAGCTTCTAAAAGCCAGAGTCTATGTTTTATTCACTCTTGTTGCTTTAGTGCTATTAGTTTTGTGTTGTTTTGGTCATTCAATACATATTTGTTGTACAAAGGAATGATTAATAAAATCCATAAATGAGTTTCTCCCAGTATGAAGCATTAACTTCCCCAAACTGATCCCAAGTGGTTCAAAGGAAGCTGCCTCATTTTTAGTTGGAATTTGTTGAAATTGCCATTCAAGAATTTATAGACCCTAGTCTCACTCCTTAACCACAATCCCATAGAAAAATCATTTCAGTAGCAGGTAAATCGTTGGATCAGATTCAGAAGAACCAGAGGAACTGAAATTTAGCCCAGCAAAGCAATTTCCTAGCTGTTGTCTGTAAATGCTTTCTTCTTTTAAGGAAGAAAAGAATAGGAGTACATGACATAAGGGCCCTATGAGTCTACTGCAATCATAAATAATATCACGAATATGAGGTGCACATGGAGGTTCTACGCTAATGATATTAAAAATCCTGCTCTGGGTAGCCTCTAGCTCCATATGCTTCCTGGGGTTGTGAAACACAGACATACATATGATGTTTTCTGCATTGCTTCTAATATTTTTCTTGATGATGCCCAGTATGTTTGTTCTTTCAGAATGTAACAGCACACCAGGGGGAAAATGAAGAATGAATCTCATACCCTGATAACTTAGACTCTTTCATTTTTTTAATGTAGGGTCTGGATTTTCCAGTCTCTGAAAGAAATGACCTTGTACTCATCTAAAATAGAGGCATATGCCATTTTCCTTCCCACTTGAACAACATCCTAAAATCTTCCTTGAGTTCCTCCCAACTGCACAGCTTTTCTGACTGGAACAATTTCATAACACCTGCTGACCTGGAGCTCCTGTTGTTCCTTCCCATTTCAAACAAAAAATACTTAAAAAGAGAAATTCTAGCCATATTAAGAGAAATGCACTTCTATTAATAAATTTAGATTACTTTCTTGAAGGCAAATGGCTTCTATTCCCACTTTACCCCCTGCTGAATAATGAATTTAGCATGGATTTGTCAAACAATTTCTGCAAAAAATGCTAAGTAGATTAAATATTTAGAATACTAAGAATAAATACTGTTTTTGAGGACTGGAAAGCTCATAAATGTCTTTTAAGAAAATTGTACTTACATGGCAAGCACTATGATGATGTCATTATTAATGCTAATGGTCAATATTATCAGATTTAAGAAGAAATGAATGTTTGACGCAGTTATGCATATAATTTAAACAGAAGACCACTGGTATTCCCAGGATTGGACCTTGGGTTTCCATTTCCTGTGTCAGTGGTAGCATAAGAATTTTAGATGACCACCTTGGGGGCGATAGTTTGGTAAACTATACATACTAGTTGTCCTTAGTTCAATCAATGACTTCATTCTGACCTTGGATATGGCAATGCATTTTTAGATATAATACTGAAAGCATGATCCCTAAATGAAAAAAAAATTCATCAGTTGGGTTTTATTAAACTTTAAAAACTGCTTTGTGAAAGACACGATTAGAATCTCAGGTTTCCAAGGCTAGGGGTTTTCTGTTCAGTCTTCTCCAACTTGCTTTCCATAAGTAGCAAATTGGAGAGACTTTCAACTAACTAAATATCTGTCTCATTTAATAAAGGGGAATATTATAGTGATTGCATATGACTTAATAAAATTCAAATTCTGAGATCTCAACAGGTGCAGGGTTGTGTTAGATAAAGACCTATTAACATTACAGTATGTCCAATATAGAAATACATTCCTGGCATCTGCTTCTATAATGCCCTCTAGCAGTGCCAATATTTGGATAGTCATAATCCTGATTTCCCAACTTAATTTACAATTTCATCAGAGACCATGAAAAAATTATTTTTGTTACTTGGAAGTAAGGTGAGGTATGTTCGTTCAGAATTGCCTTGATTATTTAACATACTATAAGGTGACTTCAGATATATCACAGACAGATCCATATAAGCATTCCTCTATGTAGAGACAGCTGGTAGATATGCATATTTTAATTAAAAGCATAGTCTTAAATATTTCTTTTGATATTATATCTTTTGATTTTAAGGTGTTTGTTTTTGAGATAAAAATTAGCCAGATTTTAAAACATTTTAGGTAGTTTTTTCATCTTGGTCACATGTATTAAAAAAGAAGTTTCATCTTCTCTAGAAAAGGTGCCAGTAATGGAAATTTCCACTGTAAAGAATATCACATACGAATTATGTTACAGCTGTATTATTGAAAGGTAATCTTTCAAAATACATCGAACACTTGTTGGGCTAAGTTTTTAGGCCAAACTAAATAACACTAATGCCCCATACTATTTATATTCTCAATGACAAGTACTTTTAACAAATTATATATGCATATTTACTAATACTCCACTTCCGTTTGCCCTTTATAGCAACAGACAATAAAATATTTTGGGGTAAAAATATGAAGCTAATTTCCAACAAAATATTTAAATCATGTTTCATGTTGAGAAAATATTGCATTTACGATATTTCCCTTTGCCCATTTCTTAGGTCAAAAAGCAGAAAAGGACACAATTCACATCATGTTAGTGTTTCTCGTATTATTTTGTAAATAAGTTTTTCATTTTCCTAAAATGTTCAGAAGTGAATAATATAATTCATTCTATTTAGGTGAATTTAGCGATTATTCTATTCATTTTATTTGGGAAAAATATTTGGATCCTTGAAAGTTAAGTTACTCAAAACAGTATGTGTATTGCACTGCCATGCTCACTGTCAGCTTCTAGATGTGCTCTCATAATTCCCTGAAGAGAAAACCTGAGCTCATCACACTGTTAACTCAACTGGGACACTCAGATCATTGTATTAAGGCTAATACAATGCAGAGCTCAGCAAAGGATCCATTAAAGCAAGCACCATCCTCTCAATATACAGAAAATATGGCCATCTATTTCTTTTTTTATAGCAATAGAAAGAATTAGATGATAAATTTGGATGGTTTGGAGTTCTATGGGGTTAAAGGGCATGAGAAACAAAATACAGATAGATATTATATTAAAAAATAAAAACTGAAATATTTTAAAAATACATGCCCTTTATCTTACTCGATTGATTCTTTTAAAAAGGAGGACAAAATTATAGATGACTTCTCAAGATAATTTAGGATTTAACACTTTACATCCCTATTTCATTTGACTTGCTCATAATGTAAATTCATTATTTTCTACCATTATGGGATGACTATTACTAATATTAAATTTGATCAAGGAGATTAATACGAAACGGACATAAATCATTTATGAATATTTGCAGTTAAATTTATGGATATAAATGACCGGCAAAAACTGCTGCTTTTCCAAGTACTGTTCTCAGTTTTGCAATTAATGTAATCATTCAGTTGTACATTATAAAATATGATTACTTCAAGCCTAACTATGTGGAGATAGTCTACTGTAATCTTGCTATCCTGTTTTATTTCTGGAAATTGAAAGTATAATTGTGCCTGCGATTTATTTCTTTTATCCATCTTGAAACAAATTCTATTTCTCAATCTGTTAATTATTAAACATAATTTTATGTAAGAGTCCCAGGAAAATCTATTTGGAAATAACAATTGCCACAAAATTTGAAGAATCTAATATTGTAATATGGGGTTACAGGATGGGGGGTGGTGTAAGCTTTTTTTGATAGCCAATAATTTCACTCAATGAGACAATATTTAAATTGTCTTAAAGCATACTTCTTCCAGATTTTATGGCCTCTACTTCTTGGTCAACCTATCCCCCACTCATACAGAAAAACTATATTTAGGGCTTGGGCTTAGAATACTCTGGTGGCCCAGTCCTCTAAAGGACCTAAGGTCTTGGGAAACAGGTAATACTGCAGTTACCATAACTAAAGCACAAGGTAAGGAGCTGGTCACAAAAACATACAGAAATCCTGTTATTAGAATGAGGACTAGGATTGGGTAATCAGAAAGGTTAAGCAGGCTAAGTTCTCCACTCAGCTGCCCAAAGATACTCTATCATGTCCCTTCAGAGTAACCACTTCCATGGACTGTGTGTTCACCCTTCCAGACACTAGGTTCTATGTAAACGGCTGGGTATCTTTCCTCACCTACTGCATGTTTGACCGTATCCCAAGATTTGGTATGCTCCAGCTGATCAGCCACTTCTAGGACCAGCCTGCCTCGGGCTGCCTCAGGTCTATTTCAATTACTGGGACTATGAGCAACCATATCACAAAATAGCGATGGGCCATTGAGTGCTATATAATACCAGTCATAATTAGAAATATAAAAATGTACTGAAAATAATGCCAAGTAATCGATCTGAGTCTAATTGAAAAAATATCTGGGAAATTTGGGTGTAAATCCTGCTTATAACCAAACAATGAAGAGTTTTTTTATTTTTATTTTTTTATGATTTCAGCCTTGTAAATTAAAGAATCATAACTCTAAACGCAAACAGTATAGATTATTTTGGATTCTAATTCTTATAAAATAAATATTATACTGATCTCTCCATCCCTTCATATCATTTCTCACTGAATTACAAAAGAATTAAGAAGATATTTATTTTCATTTTAGGTTAACGTCAGTGAAAGTTGTTCCTGAAATAGCTGCAGCATATTTTTTCCCCCTCAAACTAAGGTAAAAGTAGACAAAGAGTGAAAGAAACATTAAAAAATATTTATTCACAAAAGACTGAGTTATTCATAAAAAACTGAACATTACAGTCTGGCTCTGTGCAACTTATTCATTCTCCTTTCTTTATAGGATAAAATGTTCCTTTCACAGAATCTCAAAAATGAAAAACAGAAGAAATTTTAAAAGGAATGAGAAATGCTAGGATTGGTTTTGCTTGTTTTGTTAGAAACCTGGTACTTTACTTTTAAACTAACAATGTTTATGAATTGTTTTACTATACATAAATTTTTAAAACTATGTCAGCTAGGATATTAACAATGCTCTAAAAAGAATAGTAAAAAACAGACTACTGAATGTGCTGGATAATATATTGGATCGAACTCTTTCATTTGTAAGTGGGATAAATCTCAATTTAACTCATCTAAGAGATGTAGCAAACTTGTTGACTGGCTACCCAATATCTATTCTCTTCTGCTACTCTCCTGGCCAAATTCAGATTTGTTCAAGGGTTGACCCCTCCCTTAATATCACTCAGAAAAGTTGATTCATATTAATTCCCTTACTCCTGCCAATGATGGGTTTGGTGGTAAATATGTGACCCATCTCTGGACACTGAGATGTTTGGAGATCTACTGAGAAGTTTCTGGGAAAGTTCTCCTTATTTTTAAAAAGAGATAGGGAAAAGAAGAAGAAAAAAACAACACCCTCCTCACCTATAGATGTTGTTATGTCTACATATGATACCCAGAACTGCAGCACTGGTGCAGGTATATCAAGTAGGATGCCTGAGAGTTGACCATTGGGTTAACAATGTATTTGTCACTGGTCTCATAGACAAGGTGGTTTTGGTTGAGTGATGTTGTGAAAGCCTGACTGCAATAGGTTCAAAGGAGAGTAAAAGCTGGGACATTGAACACAACAAGCAAAGGCTATTTTTTTTTTAAGTAATACTTTTTTAAAGAAAAATAGATAAAGGGGACATTAGCTGTAGAGTGTGGAGTCAAGAGAGGGATAATTTATAGAATATCTGTATGCTGATAGGTATACTACAAGAAAGAGGGATAAATTGAAGAGGGAGTAATTGCTGGAGCCCTGAACTTACAAAATTATTACCTACTTACTCATTTTATTTGCTATCACATAACTTATCACATAGTAAGATAAGTTCTTGAATTCAAAGAACATATCTTACTGGTCAATATATAGCCTACATGTAGTGATTCTCAGTGGCTTCTATGAGGGCTAAAATTTTTCTTTCCCTTAATCCTTATACCCACCCACAAGTGGAAACTCTTCTGATCTTATCTGGCATGCAAGGTATAGAACTAGTTTCTAAGTGTTTCCTCTGAATTTTCTATACCCCTACCCCTAGGAAGTAGCTTTTATAAATTACCAATATTTAATGTTCTTTGTGTACCTACAATGTCAATTATTGTTCTAGAAGTGATTATTCACATTCTTTCTTTAGTCTTCATGGCAATGCTGTGATTTGTACATATTAAAAAATGGAGGCTCTTAGAAGTTGAATAACTTACACAAGATCATATAGCTAGTGAGTGCCAAGGTGAGGATGCAAATCTGGTCTTACTCTAGATTCTGTACTCTTTCCAGTAAATCACAGCACCACTATTTCTGGCAAGAATTGTTCCATGAGTTGGAATAGAATCTAAATTATCAGAATTATTCATTATATTCAATAAATCAAATGAAAACTGCAATATCTTTGGGCTCCTAATTAAACTGAAACTTAACGTCCCAAATTCATTAATGTTAGTTCTCTCTCTAGTTCAGAGGCTTTCAAAAGTAAGTTAACTATTTGTAATATTTGAAATAGTGCTTCGAAATTTAGTATCATGAGATTGCTAAAGAGCATGCAGGAAAAAACAAACAATGCAGGCCACATTTGATTAATATTTTCCATCTGCTACAATCTTGTAATAGGATATTTGTTTGTGAAGTATTCATTCATTCATCTTGGCAACCAAACAAACAAGTTGCTTTACAATCCCAGAAGAACCATCTTACAAAATTTCCAACTTCTCTAACATTAAACACCTACCTTTAAGTTTAGAGAGTTAATAGATTAAAACAGAGGTGAAATATGATTCAATTGTAAAACGTCTTTTAAAGGTTTACTCTTTCGGTCAACTTACCTCCATGACCATATCTTCTGTGCCATGTAAGCTCTAAAAACAAAAAGAAAAACAACTGTGATCCCAAAGTAGCTCTTTTGAGTTGTGGTTTCAAATATTATAATAAAAGCGATGCTAGTTAATGAAAATGAGATCACTTGGTTTTTACTCTTAAGGTTGACCTATCATCACATCTTTGAAGGTAATAGGGTCAAAGGAGAGTAAGAGTTGGGGCATTGAATACAGCAAGCATGGGCTACTTTTTTCAGTCTTTGCATTTTATAGTTGTAGCACTAAAATTGTGGTCAACAGAATTAGTAGTAATTTTCACTACTAAGATTATTTTTGTTTATTTTGTTAGTAGCAATGACTTAAATCACAATAGTACTAACAAAAATGTACTTTATATTTATAATATATATATACAATTATTATAGTTATAAAATAAATATACATCAGTGTCATTAAAATTTATAAGCATTAATGAAATTATCTTTTATTGAGCTCTGAGGTCAGTGTGATAAAATGCCCATAGTTCTTTGTTAAAGTGATCAATGGGTATTGATTTATGATATGAAAGGATGAGATCCTCTATGTCTTGAATGTAATGGGAACTCAGCAAGTATTTTGAGTTGAAGTAATTGAAACAAAGGTCCTAGGAAAATTGATGGTTAGAATCATGCCACCTTCAGATAAAAACATGTTGCACCTTTATTTGTAGGAAATATCACTGAATTCTTCATACTTGTTTTTGAAAGATAGAAATCTATTCTTTAATCATCCTAAAACTAGTGGACATTCAAAACTGTTTTGTTATTTTTCATACCCTACTCATTGTAGTTTATTTTAAATATTGTTTTTCATAAGACTAGCTAAATTGAGGAGCAAGTCATGAGATTCAATAGTGTGCTGGACCTAATAACAGCTCTCAAAAAGTGAATACTAAACATTCAGGAATTTTGTGAACCAGCTGTTAAACACAACCATTATTAAAAATTAAATAATCATAAATTTAATAAATTATATGGAGAACAAAGGTAACGAATACTTAAAACCCATCATTGTCAAATTCTTTATGTTTTACTATTTTGAACATTTACCAGCACACCACCACATAAGACTGACTAAACCTTGTGTGATTTTAATAAAAATAAAGATGAAAATAAGGTCAACTTAAATATATTTATTTTATATAGGTGTCAAAAGAAAACATTAATTCTAGGTTCTTATATCAGATTTAATGAAATGAACACACATATTGATTATGATGCCCTATGCACAGGGTGTCTCTCACCTGCTAGACAAGTTGTAAAAGATATCATCGCAAGGTGACAGATCAACAGCCACATTTTCATCTTGGTTCACTGGCAGTTAGGTTCTATTTTCAAAAGAGCTTTAGCTTTATGGCAGTTGGATAATACTAAACACCTACACCAACAAAAAAACAGAAGGGAAGGGAGGAGAAGGGAAGAGAAAGGAAAAGAAGGGAGAGAGGGAAAGGCAAGGGAAGGAAAGAGTAGAAAGGGAAGAGGTTAACAACATTATCCATTATATTTTATATTACTTGTTCATAGAATACATTTTAGTTTATTTCAATACATCTGTAAACATCACATTGTAACGAAGAGAAGATTCGGAGTCAGAGGGCTTCAGCTGCCACCCAAGTAGTGACACATCAGGATCAGAAGCAAATAACTCAAGTGGTGTGTTTTAATTTTTTTTCTTCTTCAACAAATGAGTATATTAATACCTGCCTTTACTTTCTTTTATTTTTTATCTTAACAAACAGTGCTGTTGTAACATTTCAATATTAATCACTTTAATTGAAGATTAAATTTACTGAAAGGGCTGGTATAAAGATCCAGTTAAAAATCTGTTTGTAGAAGAGCTTTGTAAACTCACAGACATTGTATAAAGGTAAATTTTTAGCATTCCCTAATTGGGGGTTCGTAAAAAATCTTTTGCCAGAAGTGCTAATTTTTTTTTAATTCATTTTTATTTATTTTATTTATCCCCCCTTGCTGCTTGTGCTCGCTGTGTCCATTTGCTTTGTGTTTTTCTGTGTCTGCTTGTCTCCCCTTGTTACGTCATCTTGCTGCGCCAGCTCACCGCACGGCGCAGGCTGGCTTGCCTTCACCAGGAGGCCCCAGGAATCGAACCTGGGGCCACCCATTTGGTAAACGGAGTCCAACCAATTGAGCCACAGCCGCTTCCCAGAAGTGCTAATTTTTAAATGTTAAAATATATTGATGAATAATGTATTAATTTCCCTTCCCCCATTCACCTCTTTCATTTATTCATTTAGCAAAAAAGTAAATAATTGTCCTTAATGTGTCAGCAAGGGAGAATCTAGGTTTTGTGGGGTCTTAGCTTTAAAAGTTGGGATCTCTCTTTATGAAAAAGACTACCAAATTACAAGTTATAACGTAACTGCAAAGCTACACAACGGTCTAATTACAAACATCTTGATTTTTAGAATTTTGCAAAAATGTATGACCATGTGATTGCTGAGGCCCCACCCAGGACCTTATTATGCAAGTGGGGGGCCCCAGAACCTAAGTGTCTTTATTTTCCTGGTAAAACTGCCTCTCTAACCAGGCATACAGATAGGAGAAATTAAAAGGAGTGACACGGTTTTCTTGTTCTTAAGGAATGCACAGATTAGTGGCAACATATATGCTCACAAGTCAATGCAATGTGATAGTTGTTTGAGACCTATATGTTAGTAAACTAGAAAAAATGTGAAGCCTTTGAGTTAAAATCATTGTAAAATCAGCATGGTGGGAAGAAGCCTGACCCTAGTCATGGTAGGCAAAGCATTACACTGGGCATGCTGTGTACCAAGGTGAAAGTCATTTGGTGACTGGGGGACCCAACCGCATCTTCCTTAACTCTATGAGAGCAACATGTTCCAGGTAGGAGGGAGAGAGCTCTTCAATGGAGATTAAATAGGACTTTCAACTTAGGAAGACATTAAATCATGTTTCAGTGAATATATAATAACTTGAACAATCTCATGACATAGCATTAAGTATAAAGCATAAATTAAGATACAGTTAGATGACATTTCTGAAAGGAAAATACCAAATGCTCCAATGTTCAGCATATAAATATATTTAAACATTGCTTAGAACAATAACAGAAAATGCTACTGATTGCTTGCCTGGTATTCACATATAAAAGAAAAATATGGGCTTCTATATATTTTTTAAATCGTGATTGACTTTGAAACCATATGTACCAACCCGATTTGCATGAATTCCAGGACTTTGCAGAGGCTGGGAAAAAATGTTTACTGGTAATACATGAACTAGAATAAACACATTTTTTCCCTTTTGGTATATAGATTATTCTGCTCTAAATAAATAATTTATTTCTAGAGAAAGTTTGTTTGAATTCTTAGAGAAAGCATAGGGGGAATGGGTCAAATTAGTAGCAGGAAATGATTAGAATATCTTTGGAAAAGGAAAACTTATTCAACAGATTATTTTTTAAATGTTAAAATTAAAGGACTTTTCACCTTTTTATTTCAATGGTGTTTGGTAGCATCAGTATCTAAATACATACCTAAGTGAAAAATTTTGAAATCCCTACACATTGGTTATATCTTTCTAAAGTTTGTCACAAAAACTATGCATTTGAACATTTTCTTGGCTGTTGACTTCAAATTCCTCTCATTAGTTTATGCACACTAATTTAATTAGGATGATTTCCCTTACTGAAAGGGGCAGGTAGAAGAAAACAGGTGCATTATGCTAAAAGTGGTATGTCAATCAAGCAATTATTTTTTAAATGATTATCTCACATGATATATGTGAAAACAAAAACGCATGTGACGTTTAATGTCAGTAATTAATGAATTTTAAGTAATTTGAATTTATCTATTAACAAACTTCTGTATTTTGAGAACTCTCAATGATTCTTACAAATATTCAAATTTAAGAGTAAGGGATGCTACTGCAGTTTTGGTGCTGAGTGAAGAAGAAGCAGGACTGAACAGGTAAATAGAGGTGACGAATGAAGAACAATTTCCTATAAAAGTTTACTTCAAACTTTTAACTTCGATGTAGGGTGGCATGAGGTTTTTGTTTATTCACTTCATTAACTTTATAGATAGTCTGGAAAAGAAGTGGGGCAGGTGTAAAGAAATTTAGATGTGTCCACACAAAGCAAGTAATTTCAGTAAATTGAAAATAAAATACAAAAGAATTGGTTCTAGGATGTTATTTAGCATTTTCTCCTCAGAAAACAACCACAGTATGCAAAAGTTTATACCAAGGAATAGCCAAAAAATTACAGGCCAATTCAGGCAGATTTTGTTTAAATTTTGGCTCACCCACTCTTTAGCTTGCAACTTTGGACAAGTTACTCAACTTCTCTCACCCTAATTTTCCTTATGTTTGAAATATGGAAAGAATGCCTATCTCATAGGACTATTATAAAGGTTGCATGAGATTGTGCATGTGAAATGCTTACTATGCAAGTATTAGATAAATATTAACTTATTATTTTACTAGATCTTAAGGCCATCAAGGCAGGATACATGTCCCTTGTTCATTGTTATGTCTCCAATGCTTGGTTCATAAAAGTCATTAATATGCATTTATTGAATGAACAAATGAATGGAATGCATCTATAATTATATTCAAAAGCACTTGCCACAAATAAACTGAAATTTAACTTTTTATTTTTAAATTTTTTTTAATTTTTAATTTTTTTTAAAGATACTTAGATTATACAAATGTCACATAAAAAATACAGGGGATTCCCGTATGCCTCACTCCCCACACCTCCCACATTTTCCCACATTAACAATATCCTTCATTAGTGAGGTACATTTATTGTAACTGATGAACACATTTTGGAGCATTGTCACTAAGCATGGATTAAAGTTTACATTGTAGTTTACACACAATTCTGTAGGTTAGGACAAGATTTATAATGGCTTGTATCTGTCATTGCAATGTCATTCAGGACAATTCCCAAGTCCCAAAAATGTCTGTTTTTCCCTCTCCCTGCCCTCAGAACCTCCAGTGGCCACTGCCTCCACATCCATGATAACAGTTCTTCCATTACTAAAATCACAATAAGTCTATAGCAGAGTCTACTTTAGTCCATGGTTCATACCCCAATCCTGAGGATTCTGGGATGGTGATGTCCACTCCACCTCTAATTGATGAGGGGCTTTGATCCCATAGGGTCAGTGGATTGGACTCTCTTGCTTGCAGTTGTAGACTCTCTATTATAGGGTGCCTAAGAGTTGCCTCCAGGGAGCATCCTTGTTGCTCAAATGTGGACTCTCCCTAAGCCGAACTCAGCATATACATACATTAACTTCCCCCCAGCGTGGAACATGATTCCTGGGGATGAGCCTCCCTGGCACCAAGGGATAACTACTGCACACCAACTAGTAATGCAACTAGAAAAATACCTTGACCAAAAGTGGCAAAAGGTAAAGACAAGTCAATTTATATGGCTGAGAGACTTCGTGAGTCAGGAGGTCATTCCAGAGGTTATGCTTATGCATGTCTCAGTAGGATCTCTTTGACTGCCAAAGTAGATACTACCCCAAATAGTGGGGGTCCTGAGGGCTCTGGAGACATCCAGACAGTATAGTCAGGGCAGATAGCTCAGGAATTTGGTGCCTTGCTAGTGGGCCCTACTTTGGAATTGATGCTCCCCAGAGTTACAGAGTTAGACCCAGTTGTGGTTTCCCTACACATGGCTCTTCTGTCCTAGTTGAACCCATAATTAGTACTAGAGTTGGTAGCTGTACATCCAGAGACTCGAGTCTTTGGGCTGTCCATGTGCCAGCTGGGACCTGAAGCTCAATGAAGTTGAAACACCTACTCTCCAGTTCATTGGTCTCACCCAGGACAACTAATATGGAGGTGATGGTGGACAACTACCATACCAAGGAACCGAGAGAGTCTACAACTAAAATTTAACTTTAATTCCTTACAGAAGGAAAGGATTGTGAAAACAGGTAATAAGGAATGTCTCTTATGGGAATTTGATCTTTGTTAGAGATTATGTTGTTGCTTATAAATATGTTCTAGAATATGTAGTTCTAAATACTTTAAAGCATTTTAAAAATGCATATTACATTTAATATACATTAAAAACACATGTATTTTTAAAATACATATTAAATATGTACTTCACTGTCATCCAGTTTGAACATTCACAATTAGTTAGAGTGAAAAGTTTTTCATTAGCTTGGGCCTTATATAGGTGTGATATGATACTACTTTTTCCTTCCCTTCATAATGTCACTTGTTTCAATAGGACAGAGAATCATCACCTTGGCAGTATGTCATTTATTTCACTTAATGGATTTCTTGCCAACTGAGTATAAAAAGCATCCTTCACATCTTTTTCACAATTTTTTCTTGTGCTGGTGATCTGCTCTATGGTCTCACCACTTATCCCATCACTTGAGACTGCCTGATTAGATCCCTTCAGGAGTGCAGCAGAGTCGAGAAGACGGTAAGGCAGAGGCCATCCCTGTGAATGCGGAAGGCTGCTCTTTTTATTGCCCTCCTGAGGACATATCGCTTTGTAATTCACAGCTAGCTCCCCTGCCCCGATGGGTCTGAAAGTGTTGCAGCAAATGAAGTGGCAGAGGAAGAAAACACACAAAGAACTCTGATAAAAATGTGCCAGCTACAAGAGCAGACATTTTTCTTCCCATGAATGAAATGGCAGCATGATCAGAAGCAGGAATGGGGATGCATTTCTCTCCCCAAGGCCATGCTGTGCTGGCCAGCTCCCTGAACTCAACAGCCTTCTGAGCCTACAGCTCCTCATAATCTCAGCCAAAGCTTCGTGCCAGGTGCTACTTGCTGCCTGATGCTGCACCCACCGTCCATGACAGCTCTACACTCTCCAGTGACTGGTGCAGTCTGACATGTATTGGCATTATATAAATTTCCAAGAGAACTCAACTTCTTTCTCCAACATCTATTATTAAATCTCTTATACATACATTTAAAAAACTTCACTACATAATAAAGCAATACAGTGCGACTCTCTCTCTTCTTTCTTTCTCCTTTCCTTGTCCCATGCTTGTCTTTCCTATAGACAATGTGAGGGCTATCATTTGAGAATTTTGGTCCATATCTAAATATGCATTTTTCTGCTGGATAAACACCAACTGGCTCCTCTCCTGCTTTGTTCTGCTATGTGACACTCCAAATTAATTATTCAAAAAAGTTTCATCAATACATTGCCAACCATTTTAGTCACTAACAATTATTTACATAATATTTAGTACTGCTTTATAATAGAAAGATCAATAAAACTAAATTTTCATTGCACTGATGGTATACAATCAGTTACACTGAGAGAGAACAAGATCTCAGGAAAATTGAGAAAATATTCATATATATTAACAAGTGGTCACAACTCAATTAAAAAAAATAAATAGATTTTTGGGACATCAGGCACAAAAAAATCATTTATATTCAATGCATTTTACATGAAATGTCATGTTAAAAATAGTAGTTAATATTTGACCTGTGTTTCTCATCATTCTGATCTGGTTCTGAAGAACATTTGCTACAAAGTCTTATATCCAGGGAATGATGAAAGGAAATGTGTTAGAGATAGGCAGAGATTATTCTAGGTGAATTTATACCAATACCTCCTACTTTGCCCATCAACATTGGGGAACATTTTCCCGTCAGACTGAATCTGAGAGTCTGCCTCTGCTGCTCAAGTCACTTAGTCATCCTGAGATGTCAGTTTCCCCATCTGTAAAATGGGGATTCAAGTTCCTACTACATGGGGTTGAGAACTAAATAGCATGTGTACTATTGTTTCTGTGTGAATGTGTATGTGTGTGTAAGTAAAAGCATTATGACATGAACATAATAGGATTCAAAACATTAAAGTGTGGAATGAATGAAATGAATAAAGGAAATTTTCTGGAAATAAAGTCAGTTTTGAATCAAAAATGCTAAGTTATCCTTTAAAAAAAGGATACTTTATGTTTTCATGTTAAGCCCATTAAGCACTTTCATGGCAATATTATATCTCTCTAGTTAATTTTTGGATTCTTAAATATAATTTAAACATATACAATGTGGCTTCCTTAGATTCTTTAGCATCAAGCTTTAGTTGCATGCTCTAGATGTTATTATTCTCCAGCATCACACTGACTTCTTTAAACTCTGTCATCAAGCGATTATTATTTCAGTGTAACAATTATTTTTCTGAAAAGTCATTAACAATGTTTGAGCAGCTTACTGCTATGATCAAATCTATTGAGTAAAAATGTCTGAAGGATGTGGTGTTCTGATCCAAGGAATAACAGCACACACCCAAGGAAAACATCCCATTTAAAAAAAATTATTATATATGGTATCCTTCCTTTGCCAGAATAGAAGCATGTGTGGCTCAACTAGCACAGAGCATGATCGCTTTCAGACTGCAACAGATGTAGCCCCTGAAACAGCCCACCACTTAATTATGTGTGAAGTTTATGCAAGAAGAGAAGAAATACAACACACTTTAAACATTTCAATAAATATAACTTTCCCAAAGTGTGAAATATAATGAACTGGGGGCTGCTGAGGGAAAAACAAAGTGAAAGCTTTTTGAAGAGATGGGTATTAATTGAATGCTGACTGCACAACCTACATTTTACAGAACAACAGACTTTTTTTAGATAATTGGATTCATGATTAATTACTCATCTATATTTTACATGATGTAATGCATACAGAGACACTTAAAAATAGTGGAACCCCATTTGTGATATATATAGCACATATTTTTCACAAGCTAATATAAGCCCCTAATTTCAGACAAGACTATAAGTGATACAGCCATGCTTATTCATTGGGAGAGTTTCAGAAAACCCTCACTTTTAAATGGTATAATAAATAGAAAGCCCTACATTGAGTTTGTCCCATATATTGTTGTTAGGTACTTCTTGAAATCTGAGAAAATGCAGAAAGGCCTTGCTGATCCCAAACTATCTCAGCCATGGAACTGATATGGTGTCTACATTGAATTACAAAACTTGATGTATTAATGGAAAGTAAAGATAATAATGAGTGAACCAGACAATATAATTTCTGGATTTTTTTCCTGCAATACCAAGAATTAGTGACTCATAGAGCAAAGGAGGTGCTATTTCATTAAGTAAGAGAGATTTAAAACTCAAACATTTATTTATGGGATTCTACCCATGCTCATTTCCATCAGTATATTAATAAGCATCAGTTCATTATTTAGGGGCAAAGACCATGTCTTATTGTACGTTGAATCAACAGAATCTAGAACTAGGTTTGGCAAAGAAATGCTGCTCAGAAGATAAGATGAATGCTTAGTAAAGGGTAATATAAGGCAGATAAGTTTTAGTGGGAATTTGGGGAGGGACAATGGGAAAAGAACTGAGAACCCTTCTGCTGTCAATGGTTTACATGAAGAATTGGGGTCAGAAGGAAGTGAATGGGATGAGGTGATGAATGGGGGTACTGAAGGGAACAAAAGTGACCCCAGATCCATAGTAAAGAAGCAAATAACATAGATATATGCTTAAAAGCTTACAAATTACCAATCTATATATTATCTCACCTGATCCCAATCAAATTTCTGTGAGATTTTTAAAGATAAGATGGAGTTATAGAGATCATATAGATTGCCCAAAGATACAGAACTAATACAGAGCCAGGATTTGCATCCAATTATTTCAGACAGATTTAAATCCCATTTATTGTTTAATTTTTTTTTTTTTGAGGTACCAGAGGCTGGGGATTGAACCTGGGGCCTTGTATGTGGAAAGCTGGCACTCAACCACAGAGCCATATCAGCTTTCCTAAGTTGGTTTTATCGTTTGTTTTGCTTGTTATTTGTATTTTCAGGAGGCACTAGGAACTGAACCAGAGACCTCCCATGCAGGAGGCAGGAGCTCAACTGCTTGAGCCACATCTGCACTCTATTGCTTAATTTTTAAAAACTACTTAGAATCTATCCTTGCTCTACATCACAAACAAGGATATTTGTATATTTGATGATTAACATATTGTTCAAAATGAAGTCAGTGCTGTGGAGAGGGTTTAGCTCAGTGGTTGAGCACTTGCTTCACATGTACGAGGTACCGGGTTCAGTTCCCAGTACCTCCTAAAAAAACAATAAACAGAAAAGAAGTCAGTGTTTCTCAAAATGTGGTCCAGGGACTCTATATATTAGCAATATTTGGGTGTGCCTGTTAATAAGATAGATTCCTGAGCAATTCGCAAGAATAAATTAGGGTCTCTGGGGTTATAGCCCAAGTATCTGCATTTTAATTAAGCTTCATGGGGAATCTTTAGGCATACAGAAGTTCAAGAAATAATGTAGTAAGCAAATAAGTGAAAGTTGGAGTATTTCTAACACCCACAGAGAACAATCTATAGGTAGCCCTGTGCATGCAAATGTGTTCTGAAATCATTAGGGAACATCTTCAGTCAGGTTACTCTAAAAATCAGGAGATTCTCAACATTTAATAGCCCACCTCTTAAAAGTATGACTATGGTATACGTCATTGTATCATTTGGTGTGGGTGAGAATTTAATATCCTCTATGTCTACATCTGATATACTTTGCCCTATCATAATGAACAAGGCAGTTTGATTTATTGCTTTTACTAATATCTGGAAGGTTTCTTAGTTTTATATGAGACTCTACTCTCCTGTTAGACTATAATGACCTGACTGAATGTGAATTTAACTTCTCTTGTTGCCTAAATGCAATCCAAACTGATCTGAGATAGCTAGACTACTACAAAGAAATGTGCTCTGTGATACCTTCCCAGTGAATCATATCTGAAAATCCAAAGTAGGAGTTAATAAGTCTTTTGACAGCAGGAAAATATTCCCATGCCAGCAAGACAGAACCTTCAAACTTCTTTCCCTTGTGCGCTCTCACACATGCACAGGACAAGACCCCTGGAGAATCGGTGCCAGATCTAAGAGCTCACTCAATTTCCACAGGGAGTTGTAAAGACTTCCTGGGCCATAATCCTTCCTTTTTTTATTGCTTTGCTCCTCTGTGGAGATGTCCACAGCTAATAAAGAGCCTTTGTCATTGCTGCCACTGTATTTTATGAGCTCCACTCTAAGACCCTCTCCCTAATGCAGCTACAAAGCTTCATGATGTTGGGCTCCACAATGAACAGTATCTGTATGTCCTGGGCATAAAAGAGCAGGCATTGATTTTTAAAAATTTAAATTACATAAAGGTTACATTGAAAATATAGGTGATTCCCATATATGTCACCCCTCCCCCTCCCACACTTTCCCCCATTAACGTCTTTCATTAATGTGGTACATTTGTTACAATTGATGCACACATATTGAAGCATTGCTGCTACCCATGGTCGATAGTTTACATTATAGTTTACGCTTTTCACTGCACAATTTTATAGGTTTTGACAAAATGTATAATGGCCTGAATGTGTCATTGCAATGTCATGCAAAACAATTCCAATGTCCCCAAAATGCTCCATATTATACCTATTCTTCTCTCTCCCTCCCCTCAGAACCTCTGGGGACCACTGGCTTTATAGCAATGTTACAAATTCTTCCATTGCTAGAATAATAATATCTACTTCTAGTCTATAGTTGCATTCCCCACTTATGTTTGTTCATTCCCGAATCTTGAGGATTTGGGGATGGTGATGCCTGTTCTTCCTATTGAGAGAGGCTTAGATCCCATGGGGAAGATGGGTGGAACTGTCTTGCTTGCAATTGTAGATACTCTCTGTTTTTTTGGGACAGGCAATGTCCATCATCATTATTTTGTCAGTTGTCCTGGCTGAGTCCGATGAATTGGAGGGTAGCTGTTGGTTGCAACTCTGCTCAGATTCAGGGCTCAACAGGCAAATGAACAGCTGGAAAATTTAAGTCTCTTGGACACATATTTAATGAGTATAGTGCTAATTATAGGTTCAAATAAAAGGAGCAGAAGAACCATATGTAGGAAAATTATAAATGAGTCCAACTTCAATACATTGGGGGGATAGGTTATCATATATTCCAAGATAAGGCCCACTGACAGGGTGCCCTGGGGTTGTCTGCCCTGCCTATAGTATTCAGATGTTCCTAGAGCCCTGAGGACCTCCCCCCCTTTTGGCACTGTTTACTGTGGCAGTCAGTGAGATCCTCCTAAAACATACATAAACATAACCTCTGGAATGACCTCCTGACTCACTTTGAAATCTCTTAGCTGTAAAAACTCATTTGTATTTAATATTTCTCCCTTTTAGTCAAGGTCTTTTTCCAAATGCATTGCTAGTTGGCACTTGGTAATAATCACTTGGTGCAGGGAGGCTCATCCCTGGGAGTCATGTCCCATGCCATGGGGGAAGGTAATGAGTTTATATGCTGAGTTTCACTTAGAGAGAGGCCACATGTGAATAACAAGGAGGCTTTCAGGAGATAACTCTTAGGCAATATATAATACTAGGCTGAATTTCAATTTCATATATACAAGGTTCATAAGTATAAGCATCAATATCAAGGGCCTGGTGTATTGGTTTGTCCTCCTCTGCTAAGCACTGCCCAAGTGCTCTAGGGATTTTTGCCACTCTATTAGAGAATATAGCAGGACTCCCTAGGATGGGAATTTAATATTCTTTTGGTTATTGTGTGGGTTTCCACCCAAAGAATATTCTAATTTGCCTATCTAAGGGTGCATAGAATTTCTTTATATTTCTAACAAAAGACCCATACATGAGGAGAGAATGAGTATGATAATCTATAACTCCCATTAAGAGCTGTTCAGGTTAATGGACCTAGCATATAGAAGGCACATGCCTCCGGAAGGGTCATGATATAACCCTGACATTCTATTTTATAAATAACATGGAAGAGTCACTGACTATAGGTCATTATATTAGTAGTTAGTTGAGTGAGTGATTCCCATTCAATTTTAGAAGGAGCATAAGATAATTATTTTTAATGCACTTTGATTCAATTCAATTCAATCAATTCAAGCAGTATTTACTTTTGAAACACACAAAATAGTATCTCAGTAGATGTTTGTGGAATTTAACCATATTGATATCTGTATTATTGCATGCTATTCAAAAATGAAGAAATTTATTTCATTTGCTTTAAACAGTATACTACAAAATTATCATATATAGGAATATGGTTGTTAACTTCTAATTATTCATTCATTTATGCCATAAATATTTACAATCTACCATTTTGTAGTGGCAGCATAAATATAGATAAATCAAAAATACACATTTGATGAGGACTTTCTAGATCAGGAGTTCTTAACAAGGTTTTTGTGAGCTTAAATTGAAATTCAAAAAAAACTTTATTCTTGTGGGGACATGTTGGTGTAGGTGTGATATATTTATTAAATAATATACAGTATAGTGTGGACTTAGTAAGTGGTCAGTGGTTTTCACTTGACTGTGCAAAGCAGTCCATGGAACAAAAAGGTTAAGAACCCATATTCTAGATTATAAGCTCCTCAATAGCAAAGACTTTCATTCCTTTTTCTACACCGCACATTGCCTAACACAATGCCTTACACATTGAAGATCCTCAATTAATGTCCACTGAATAAACTTATTGAGCAATAACTAAAACAAAATATTGTCCTAAATTTGACGGGTAGATCCATGTGGGCAAGAGGAAGTAGAAATAGAGAAAGCATAAAGTAGTAAGGTAAAGGTCAAATTCTGAAAACACTGAAGAATTTAGCAAGGTCAACACATTACTCATGGAAATGTTTAAGAAATACACATGGGAAGAGAAGTGTAACAAATTATGTTTTCTTTCCCTGGTTGTAAGTTGTGGCTGAAAAGCTCTATAAGAAAATATCATCATAATATGTCTTCCTAAGTGCTCTGGTATATGAAAATTTTATTCTTCAGGTGTGTTCCCCACCCCCACACACACCCTGAGATGGATCTCTCATCAGCTTGCTCATTGCCTGCTCACTGTCTCTGCTCATTGTGTCCGCTTCCTGACTGCTTGTCTTCTTTAGGAGGCACCAGGAACCAAACCTGGAAACTCCAATGCAGGAGGGAGGTGCCTAATCACTTGAGCCACCTCAGCTCCCTGCTAATTGTGTCTTCTTGTTGTGTCTGCTCATTGTGCCAGCTCATTGCATCTGCTTAACTTCTTTAGAAGGCACTGGGAACCGAACCTGGGTCCAACTGCTTGAGCCACATCTGCTCTCCTTGAGGTGTGTTTTAAGTGCTCATTATTAGAAGAGATATTGCAGGAACTCCTTAGTTCTTTTATCTTGATGCCTTCATTGCATCAGGGTTTCAGATTTATATTAATATTATGGTCTTGGGTTGCACAGAAACCTTTATTCCTTTTCATTCAAACTTGTATCAAATATTAATTGCTTACAGCTCTTAAAATGCCAAAAGGGCAAGAGTGGTATATTTCCTTCCATTTCTATAAAATTATAGATCAAAGATGTGGCTTCTTCAATAACTGAAATCTAAAGGAAAGGGATTCTATAGAGTCTAATAATAACTTTCTATTAGTTATTGGCTTCATGTAATAAATTATTCATTGGTATAAAAGCTAAATCTTATCAATCAAAAATGCTATTAAATACTGTGGCAGGCTGAGTTACCTATTCCAGGGAAAAAACAAACATGTCATTAATCTTAATCCATTCCTGTGAGTGTAAACCCATTGTAAATAGGACATTTTGAAGATATCATTTTTAGTTAAGGTGTGACCAACTGAATAAGGACAGGTCTAAAATCTGTTACTAGAGGCCTTGTAGAAATAAAACCATGGAGAGGAGAAAGAATAGGAAGTCAAGGGACACTAGAAGAGAAAGGAGAGGACATCATCCTGTGATGGAAAAGCCACGGGACCAAAGGATCATCAGGCAGCAAATATGCCAACAACCCTGGGAGAAAATGTGACTTTCAGCCTCTGAAAGCATGGTGTTTGTCATAGCATATGGGAAACTAAAACAAATACCTACTATGTGAAAGGCCCTACAGAAGCCCCAGTGAGTAATAGAAGTGAAGGCAAATTCTCAAACTTCAGGAGTTTAGAGTCTAGTTAGGCAACAGCGTCAGAGCAACTTCAACAGATCTACCTTAGGATCCCTGCCACCAAGAGAACTTTATTATATCTATGAATTTATTATAGTAAGATATTTATGAATTTATTTATTTGAATGAACATGTATCCAAATCTCAAAGACTTACCAAACAATAGAAAATTCAATTTGATCTTCAGAAAGGATAATGCTCTTATACTCTTTGGCTCAAAAGTTATCAATGATATGGCATCATTTCATTATTAATTCATATCATTTCAGAATTCATTCTACAAGTGTTTACTGAGTACATTCTATGTTTTTAGCATTATGGTAAGTTATAGAAATAAAAAGATAAATTGTAGAATCCTTAGCTAAGCAGTTAAGATACCCATATTCTGGCCCTACTCAATAAATCTATTGGCATCCACTCTCTTATGAGACTTGTGGACTCTGTTTTCTGTCTTCTGCTTATGTACTCCTCCTCTGTCAAATTTCAAGTCAGTTTCTGTTCTAAAATCTTAAGTATTAACTCAGTTAATCTCCACATGAGCCAATGAGTAGCTACTAATACTAGCCTCAGTTATGGATAAGAAAACAGATAACACATCTATATTTCAGGACCTGGATCTAGCCTTATCTTTATAAGAAGGAGTCTCTTCTGATGACCTCCTACATAAGATTCTCTCCCTTGGTCTAAATTCCTAGAGCTGTTTGACTCACTCACTGATACTTTATTATATTGTTCTTGCTTATCATTTGTATTAAAGGCCATACCTAACTAAATATAGTGACACTGGATTAGAAAAAATATTTGAAGAAAATTGCAGTGTTGAGAAAAAATATTTTGGAGAAGTGGCTTCTTTGCTGAAATTTAGTATTTCTGATAGATCTTGATGTCTTGTGAAGATAAGAAGCAGATATGACTATGAGTCTGTCTTAGAAGTTCTGGACATACGGTCTTAGAATTTTAGATTTTTGTATCCCTAAAAGGCAGTGTGATCGAAAGATAAAAGCATAGATTGTGCATACAATCAGAAATACTTCGTATGGTTAGATGGATTTGGGAAAGTTATTTCATCATTTGTAAAATGGGAATAATAATACTTACTTGCAAGAATTATATGAAAAAACGTGTACATGTCACCTGTATTCATTTATCTTCACCCCTATCTAAGTTGGAAACTCCTGAGGGAAAAGAACATGCCTTATACATATCTTCATACTCCAATTGGGGCTCAAATATTTTGAACATAGTGTGTGAACAATTAATGCATGCATGGATTTAATGACAAAGAAGATTTAGGTGTAATAGAAGAAAGATGATAATTAAAAGAAAAAGTACCCATCAATGGCTATGCAACCACTTTCATTTAGAACTCTTAAAGTACAGGAATACCTTTGAAACAGTTAAAAATTAGTTTGAAGGTAAATTCATGCATTATTACAAGTGGGAAAACATCACCACTTCTCTTCCAAGATCTAAGAACTTTTCTAATCCAGGGCAGTTGCCTGTACAATTTGCAGTGTAGATTTGCAGAATCAACATGTCATTGAGCAAATGTAAAAAAAGTTATATCTTAAGTTTTGTTTTAAAACTTTTAAGGGTCTGTCATGTATACTCTGCTGGGTCCTAAGGATTCAATAGACCCAGGACCTCAGCTTCGGAGGTGAGAATCAGTGAGAAATAAACGATGAACAGAAACACCTTCAGAGCCATTGGAAGCAGGAGGTGAGGGCAAAGGAGTTGAAGGATAAGTCCTTAGTTCCTGGCTTGCCCATTGGAGTCAAAGATGCTGCCATTATGCCAAGGGGAGGTGCAATTTTGGTGGGAAAGGCATTTAATGAGCAAGAATTTAGTTTTGAGCATGTTAGATCTGCGTTTCCCATTATACATCTAATTGGAGATACCAAGTAAATATTTGCATAAACGAGACCCAAATTCTGAGGGGAGATAGAGGTTGGGAATGTATATCTGGAAGTGATTTGCATAGAGATAAAATCTGAAGCCCATTGATAGATGGAGTCCCTTAATCAATTTGTGTGATTCAGCAGGAAAGTGAAAGGCAGAAGAATGAAGCAGCAGAAATATAAACCTGAAATGACTTTTGTCAACATGGCTTTCTAACTAAAATTAAAAAAATTAAGGGAGAAAGCTGTGACAGCTGTATTTATTGGCAAGAGCCCTGCAGCTCTTTGCTCTCTTGCCAGAATTACTGACTTTCTTTAGGAGTTTAGAAGAAATGTTTTTGGCTTTTATCCTAAAGTTCCTTCTGAAGTAAACAGAATTTTTAAAAATTGCTTCCTGGGTGTTTTGAAGATTAAGGAATACCACTATTGTAATTTCAGTTTCTAAGAATAAAGATGTTAGAACTCATAGATTTAAGAATGCAGAAATTTTCTTTTCTTATTTTTTGTGAATACAAAGTTTCGTATGTCTACTCAAAGAACTTTAGTCTTATCCAATAAAGTGTCTGTGTTGTTTGATATTTCTGAATATCTGGTGCCAGATTTTAAATGATCATTATAAGTGATTTTGAGTTAGCTTGAAAATTAAACTCCTTGCATGACTTTGCAGAATGATGTGGTTATCTGCGCACTTAAGGTGAAGAAGAAAGTTCTGCAAAAAAACAGGAAATTTTAGACGAAAGGCCCCATTTTTATTGAATTATCTAAGTGATCAAATATTCATTCTTTGTATTTGACTATATCTGAAATCTTTAAGCCAGAATATCCTAGTTTTATGTTTTTGGTATTTCAATAAACAATTGTTCTTTCGATAGCTATGTTCTACTTCCAACCCAAACATGTTTTTGTTTATTAACCCTACAGTTGTTTACATTTTTGTTTGAGTTCCTTTTATTTTGATTAATGTATCTTGAATTTCTGTGAAGGAGGATTAGTAATGATTTATGTTTTGCTGACTCTCAGCATTTCAGCAGAAATAAAAAGCACCATGTGTTGCCTTTATATTTCTTTTAAAACACGTTATGTAATGAGATGCTGGCAAATTGCCTCACAGTCACAGCAGCTAAAAGGTTGCAAAATTTCAGGTTTCAAATCCCTTGCCCTGCCAGAAGTAGACTTCCATTTAAGAAACTATGAGTATATATTTGTTGAATCAGTTATGTCCTGAAAAATAATTAGCATTGCTTAGTCATGATTTTGTCATCTGTTGGTGCTTCTCCTTCATTGGGAGGATTCCATTTCATCGTCTTCAATTAATATTTTTATTGAATAGGAGTCAATGACCCAATACAGTCTGTCATAGAAAACTTTCTAGCTTGGTTGGGATATAGTGTTTTGCAGAGGATGAGAAAATCCCTGACTCATCCAGAACATACATACTCTTTTATTATTAAACTGAAAAATTCTACTGAGAACAACATTTTGATAGGCATGCATAGTAGCATAGATTTGGACCTGAGATAAGCTCAGCTACACTATGCCCTCTGTGCCACCTTTGGCTAATTGCATCTCGTCTTCACACCCGTCACTTTCAGACAGGTTTGTTGCAAAGATGCGGCCTCTCAATAGTAGATCTTTGTTTAACCTATTAACCAGCTGGTTACCTGACCAGAACTGAGCTGCAAAAAGAAGATAAGCTCTTTTTATTATTTTTTTAAAGATTTATTTATTTATTCTGCCCCCGTCCCCAGCTGTTTTGCACTCGCTGTGTACTCTCTGTGTGTTCTTTCTGTGTCTGCTTGTCTTCTCTTTAGGCAGCACCAGGAACCGAACCTAGGACCTTCTGGAGTGGAGAGAGGCTGATCAATCTCTTGCACCACCTCAGCTCCCTAGTTTGCTGCATCTTTGATTGTCTCTCTTCTATGTCTCTTTTTGTTGCATCATCTTGCTGCACCAGCTCTCTGCGCAGGCCAGCTCTCCATGCGGGCCAGCACTCCTGTGCGGGCTAGCACTTTGTGTGGGCTAGCTCTCCTCTCGGGCCAGCTCACCGCATGGACCATCTTGCTTTTCACTAGGAGGTCCTGGGAATCGAACCCTGAACCTCCTATATGGTATACAGGAGCCCAATCACTTGAGCCACATCGGTTTCCCAAAAGATAAACTCTTAAGATATGGCTGTAGTGTAGAAGAGTTCAAGTTATTCTTTCATTGAACAAAATATTTAAGCGAAATGCCAAGATGAAAAAAAAGGGAGAAATGAAGTACAATAGGAGGTTGCAGGAGAAGCTGATACTCATACTCAGCTTATATATACCTTAGAGATAGTCCAGTATCTGGTGTTATTCTCAGCATTTGCTACTTATGTATCTGGATTTGCTTTTATATAATAACAGTTGCATGATTTTAGGGACTAGTAATGGTCCCTTGGGTAGGAGTCTAATAAAAATACTCATTTATTGGACATCTACTATGTTTCAGATATTGGAAATGTGTTTTGCACATATCACGCATCTTCTCTATATTCCTGTAGGTAGCTATTATTAATGCCAATTAATGAATCAAGAACATGAGATTAAGAGCAGTTAAGAAACTTGCCAGTGCTAATAAATGATGGTGCCTGGATTTTAACATCCTCATCCTCAGAATTGCCTCCATTTTCTTTCTCATTCTTCCCATTATTGGCATATATATATATAATAGATTATGCTAGAGACTCTGCCAAGTTTTTTATGTGAATTACCTCAGTTAATACTTACTATGATACACTGAAATAGACAATGTGATTATCCCCATATGAGGGGATTTATTCAGAGAGATTGACTGCATTTTTCAAAGCCTCTTAGCTCAAACACGAATTCTGATTCTCTTTCCGAAGACATTCGGAAAGAATTCGAAGACATTCTAGAGTTCCGGAAACTCTAGAGTCTAGGCTTTTTTCGTTCATATCATGAGGCTCAACAGAATTAGAGAGATTGCAGATTGGCACTGTTGGTTACATTCTCTAGACTGAAATATTTTCTATCATCTCTAGGCTAGTTAGTTTAAGCTTTGAATTTTGATTGCCCCAATTGAATTTATTAAAAAATTCAAGTTGCAGTTAGAGGAAAATAGTCTCATGTTGAACCACTAAGGCATTTCATGATAGGCTTGTGTATAGCGAGGCAGCATGGTCAGGCCAAAAATAAATTAATTGTAGGGGCAGGAAGCTTGGAGCTATCCTCAATCTTGCTTTTCGTCTTTTCCCTTACATCAAATAGATTGACACCTCTGCTAA
>JAQZBX010001624.1:0-80486 GCA_029593785.1 Cabassous unicinctus
AAAAAAAAAAAAGAGGAAGGAAGAAGAAGAAAGGGACTCTCCTTTCTTCTGCCCGGGACTCAATTTGCATTTGCACGCATTAACTGCCTAGTTACACTCACCCACACCTCCTATGTATGCTGCCATGTACCCAGGCCTTTGTCTATGAATTGCATGTTTATGTCCAAAATCAAACAATACGCACTGTTTTGTAAATGCAAGGCCCAATGCCAGTACCTCAGTTAAGAACATTATCATCTTACCAAAGCTTTTTAACTGCCTCCAATCCATCAGGATAAATCAAAGCTTATCTACCTTTGAGTCTAACTTTACAATAAATTTAAAAACATACATTACCTAACCCTCTCTCTCATTCCTGAATGATTTTTCAATGGCTTCAGAATAAATCAATCCCTTCTTTTAAACACGATTTTTTAAAACATCTTTTATGACCTGAAATTCACCCTAGTAATATAGTAAGCTTTATAATACAAGTCAAAGCCATCTTTAACTACTTTTAGTTTCCTGTAGTGGAAACCCAATTGGGTTGTCTCTGTAGCTCATAATGTTACCCACTTTTGTGACAAATCTATCACCTGTCCACACCAGTCCCCAATTCCCTAACATCCTACCCATGGTTACAATGGAACAGCCATGTTATTTCAATATCACTTTATCCCCTGGCCACAAGCCATTGGACAATAGGTAACACCTGACTTCAGTTGAGCCAATGATTCCTTTCTTCAAAGAATTTGAGATCAGAGTTCAAATATATTTCAGCAGTTTTCAGTGGAGCAATGGCCACTCAATTCCTGTTGGTTACGACAATTTTTCACCATGTGAACTGGGAAGCTATAAAAGCTTTTTGATTACGAGAGAAGAATGAAGCAGAGAAGCAAAGGCAGGAGATGGAGAGAGAAAGGACTTCCTGGCTCCCTAATGTACACTTGTCCCTGACCCCAGTCTATTCTTGGGGCCTCACTCTATGTTTGCTCTTGGGCGTCTATAACATAAGATTACATCCTTATTTAAAAGCTCTCCTTTAAGCTTACACCTGCTATGGTATTAACTTACCAACAAAAGAATCTTAACTAACACAGTTGCCACTTGCCCGTGTTTTCTCTGACCTCTATGCTTTTCATTTGCTGGTCTCTGGACACTGGGTTCTGTCCTCTTCCCACATCCTCTCACACTAGCCCAGTTTCAGTGCTTTGAATAACTTCTCATTATTTGCATATTAACTTAGATAAGACTTTATTACCAGGAGACCTTCCACTGACATGCCAAAGTTGGTTAGGTTTTCCTGCCCTGGGCTCCCATAGCACCTGTCTCCAGACCTTAACAGAACATTACACAGCAATACACAGGAAATGGCAATGCAGCATCGTGTACTGCTCAGGAGCATGTAAGCTTCCACGGGTTGGCTTCCTCGCCATTGTTCCACCCAGTGTTATCACAATGCCTGGTCGCTCAGTAAAACAACAACAACAACAAAATAATGTTGATGTAAATTGAATTTAATTCATCTGTGAGAGTTCACCCATTTCCAGCTGACTACATTTCGATCACCGATAATTTGGAACAGTTTAACCCAGTGAGTCAGTCTATTAACAAGTAGCATTTTCTAGCAGTCAGCCTCTCTTGGGGCCCTGTTGTGATGGTTCAGAGCAAAACACTTATAAAAAGAGCTATACTGAGGGAATAGAGGCTGTAACCGGTAAGTATCCAGATACCTATCTTTTCTATGCTGTGTTCACATGACAAACCAACTCAAATTTCAGACCCTACATTAGCAAGTTGTAGCTTCCTTAATTATAAATTATCAATGATGTTTTTCACCAGGGAATTACACAGAAGAAAATAAAAGGCTTTTAGTTTATTGTTCCAAATTATTCACATATATCTTTGCATTTCTCCCCTGCCAGATTATATCACCTGCTGCCCCTAGGGCCATCTTTTATAAATATCAGGGACTTCACATATGTTAATCAGACAACAGATAAATGAGAGATCTCAAGAAACACAGAGTGGTTAAAACATATCTAAGTAATCTGATTCAAAGTAGCAGAAGTGGAAGACACCCTGCTTTTCTATTTATATAGAGATTTAAGTATAGTGAAAGTTCATTTGAATACAGAGGGGACTCAAACACAGTCATTGGGATGATTTTGCAGGCACAAAAGAATTCCATTCTATAGTGGTCAGTGCCAAACCCAATGAATGCAAGCCCAGAGGAGGTCCTGAGCAAGGATAGAGCTGAGGCAGGAATTGATGAGTGGAGATTGGGGATGCTGGTCCCTGTGAGTTCTATATAAGGTTAGTGGAGTCATGTGTTAGCTAATGGCTGGCAGAAGGTCAAATTTGGGGGTAGAAGTAAGTATACATGATTCTTAACATACTATATAAGAGCAACAGGTAGCCAGAACTTGTTTCAGGGGATTGTTCTGCAGGGAATTGCTCTAGCATATTTTAGCAGCAAAAAGAAGACAAAGTTGAACCGTTGAGGGCTAGCACATATGTTTTGAAATAATGGCCATGAAGAAAAAAAAGATACTTGGGTTGTTGGGTTGGAGCTGGATCTGGCAAGTAAAGGTTCAGGAAGGAACCTAGATGTAGCAGTTTATGAATTCCAAAAATAGATATTGGATTATGGTTGAAAACTGGTCTGTTCCTCTGGGCATAATAGATTGTATTAGATTGGGAGGTTTCACTTTTACTTGACTAAATTTTGATTAAGGCTTTGATTGGGCCAAGTTAGTAAGATGTTGAGTCCTCCCCATCCCACCCCACCCTTAGTGGACAGGGACTTACAGAGAAAATGACACAGCAGAGGAGAGAGTTGGAGATTTGAAGCTGAAGCCCTGGGAAATAAGTACACAGGAGAATAACACAGAGGAATAGAGAAGGCTCCATAGACACTGCAGAGGCCCTGGGAAGAGAGAGCCTGATAGACTACAGCTGACCTTGTGGAGAGATCAGAGCAGCTGAGCCGGGAAAGAAATGAGCCTGGGGAGAGAGATGCTTAGGAAGAAGAGGAAGGCTGAACCCTCACAGAGACCAGCAGGCATCTTGCTCCAACACGTGGCAGCAGACTTTGGTGAAGGAAGTAGCTTACACTTTATGGCCTTGTGACTGTAAGCTTCTACCCCAAATAAATACCTTTTATAAATGCCATCAATGCTCCTTTGGCTGACTAATACACTAGAGATGTCTGTATAAGGCCAATTAGTTTAGCCCTTGTTGCCCTATGTGGCCTTCTCATTCCTGATTTTTATTATATAATAACTTGCAAATTCTGACAGATTGTGGAGATATCTTATGATTATGAACTAACAAAAGCATTTTATAGTTCTCAGAGCACTTTCAATTTTGTCTTCTTGTTCAAAACTGTCCATGACATTATAGGGTTTAACTTGCAGAGTCACTATTATTATTCCCTTTTCACGTATGGGGAAGGAAGCTTCTACAATAATGAGTGATATGCCCAGGACCACATGCATAAGAAGTGGAGAAGTCAGGAGTAGAATTAGTCTTTGTCTCTGAGTTCTATGCACCCCATTGACTCTGTCCAGTCCCCAGGGCGTGTGCATCCTACTGAGCTTTCCTTGTATTTTTAACCCAGGATGTAAAACACAGCCTCGGAGAACAGAATCACAGCTTTTCTTTTTGTTTCTTTTTTTTAACACTATGTAGTGCATAATGCATGCATAGAGGGGTAACAAATCCCTTAGGAAGAGTGCAAATGAATTCCTTCTCATCACATCATTTAGGGAGCTGACTTTACAAGTGCCTGTCACAATCATTAGAGAAACTTAGGGGCTACAACTGGATGACTTGTGCCCTGTAATCAGTTATGCTATGTTTCTGAAATGGCAAGTTCTGCTAGTCAGTCAGTGAACACTATTCATTTAGAGATTCAGAAGAAATAAGAGATTAGGTTTCTACATTCAGAGAACTTACAGTCTGGGAAGAATCATCAAACTATGTCCACAAAATGAGAGAACAATACCTCTTACAAAGTGAGGCCAAAGAAAACACTGGCCTCCTTTTATTGATAGGCACGGATCTCCCAGTATGCTTCAAGAAGCTGTTGGCAGCTTTTGGGAACTCATACATGTCAAGGAAGGCTGTGTTTTAGGGGCATTTCATTTCATTAGGATTGTTGAGATTTCATTGCTTAAACGCCAAGGATCACCCTCCATGTGATACCACTTTATACCCATTAGGATAACTATAATCAAAAGGTCAGATAAGTGTTGGTGAAGACATGGGGATATTGGAGCCATTATATACTGCAGTTCAGAAGTACAATGATGCAGCAACTTCAGAAAAACAGTCTAGCAGTTCCTCAAATGATTAAACATAGAGTTACCATAGGACCCAGAAAATCCACTCCTATGTATATACCCAAGAGAAATGCAAACCTACATCCATGCAAAAATTTATATGCAAATGTTCACAGCATTATTCATAATAACCAAGCAGTGAAACAACTCAAGTTCTATCAAATTATTAATGGTTAAACAAAATTTGGTATTTTCATATGTGGAATATTTTTTTGGCCGTAAAAAGGAATGAAGAACTGGTACATGCTATAATGCAGATAAACCTTGAAACCATTAGGCTAAGTGAAAGAAGTCAGTCACAAGAGACTTCATATTCTATGATTTCATTCACATGAAGTATTCAGAACAGGGAAATCCTAAAGAGATGGAAAGTAGATTGGTGGTTGCTAGAGAATGGGTGATAGTTAAAGAATAAGGGGTTTCTTTTGAGGTGATGACAATATTCTAAAATTGTTTGTAGTGATTGTTGCATATATCTGTGAATATACACTTAAAATGGGTGGATTGGGTGGTATGTGAATTACATTTCAATAAAACCATTTTTAAAGCAAAATAACCAAGGTTCAAAAGAGCCAGTGTGGTCAACTCAACAGAGTCTCAAACCAGGAATAAATCAGGAGACCTGGTTTCAACCTGGTACATCACCAACTTTCTGCATAATTTTGGGCAAGTTGCATCACATCCTTAGCCTCAGTTTCATCATCCATAATGGGAACCCATGGGTTGATGTTCATCAAAAATTCTTTCTTGTATATGCCCCCTCTTTAGGTGGTAGTGGACACACAGGGCATTGTTACCTGGGGGCAGCGGCATCATTGGTTGCAATCAGCATTTTGGAGGTAAATGTTGCAATTTCTCAGTAAGATGCTTTCTCTACCTCCACCACAAAAGTTTTCACCAATTGAAAGACTGCCAAATCAGTTGAGTTTTATAAGGATGCAAAGGCTGACAGTCATCCTTCAGTGTTGTAAAATAAAGTCATAAAATATGATTCGCAGAATTTTCTCATAAAGGATTAATGGGCACTTGAACATTCCTGGGTCAGGAGAGTCTGATGGTGGAAGGACTTTGCAGGAGGCAAATTTTGAGTGAGCTCACAACAACTGACAGTGTGAGGTGCATGTGGCACCTCCCAAGCACACAGCACACGCACCCCTCCCTCAATCCCACTTACAGTTACAAATTTAACAGTGATTCTTTCTTCTCTGAGTTCTAATGCCTCCTCATCCCACAACAGAACAGAATGCTAATAAGCACAGGCCTCAAGGTCAAACTCCTGGCTTCAACTCCTAAGTTTGCTACTTATTGGTTGTCGAACCTTGGGCAAGTTATTTTGAACATCCTGTGCCTCATCTCTATGATGGGGTAATGGCAGCATGGACTTCAGAGGGAAAATGAGATGATTTAAAGAAGTCATGTTTGTAGACATTTATCTTAGTGCATAGAGAACAGTTCGAAACGGCCAACAAAAGGAGAATGGGGAGGAGCAGACGTGGCTCAACCGGTTAAGCACCTGCTTCCCACATGGGAGGTCCTGGGTTCGGTTCCTGGTGTCTCGTCAAAACAACAACAACAAAAAAACAAACAACAAGCAAACAAACATGAATACCAACTGAGGGGGACCAATGTGGCTCAGTGGTTGAGTGCCGGCTTCCCACATACAAGGTCCCGGGCGCAATCCCTGTCCCCAGTACCGCCCCCCCCCAAAAAAAAAAAAGAAAGAAAAGAGGAGGAGCATTAGTCCTTTCTTTGCGCTACTGAAAAGTAGCAAAGTGAATATGGCATAGAACGTGGTTCCCGGGGCCACCTTGTCTATTAAGCTGTTACTTGATCTCTATTGCCATTTACTGAGCTCAGTGTATTGCTGGAGAGTCTAGAAGACATTTCTAGTAGCTGTTGTCATGACTGATGCCATTTGTCCTTCACTTGTTTCCTACTTTATGGGAGCTGATTTGCTTAAATTGGCTCAGCCTGAGTCAAATTGTTCCCATATGATGACTTGTGTTCTCCAATAGTAAAGGTCTCCCAGAAAGCATCACTCCCACATGGGTAAGCTTCTGCCAGGACTCACCCAGAACAAAAGTTTCTGCCTCAGAGAATTTGACTTTTCCTCCTCATATGTCCACATTATTTCTCTTATTATGTCCTCTCAAGCGCACTGGGCTATTAAGCAGACATAAGACTCTTGATATGTAATCTCTATATAAATGTGATATAGTAAGGATATGCAGTTTTGGTTTTTATCATCAATTCCAGTTCTACTTTTTCAATTCTAACCAGGATTTGATTTTAGATTTTTTCTGTTTTTGTTTTTGTTTTTGACTGCTAGGAAGGACAATTCTTCAATTTGGCCTATCAATTTCTTCTTAGTTACAAAAATTTCAATACTCACTCTCATTTTAGTCACCCAAACACCAACAAAATGTCTCCTCTGGGTTATTAACTTTTTTTGTTGTTGGACACTATACATTTTCTGAGAGCTGAAGTCTCCAAATACTGCTTCACAGAGGGTCTATGTGCCTCTACTTTCTGAATCCATCCTTTCTCTAGAGGTTCTAAGTAATTACAAACCTTGCCCTGTAGACATCCATTACTAGGGCTTCAGTTTTTAGTTTTGAAAGACCTGTTTCCAGGCCCACATCTTGGAGTGCTAATTATTTGTTTTCAAACAAGAGCACATATTGTAACCCTAATCCATTCTTCTCTGACTCTCCTCAGTCAGTGTTTTCAGTGCATGCAAGCTTTGGGGAAAGGAAATTTACTGCAAACTTCAACAATTCCCTTTAACTTTGAAAACCCTCAGTTTCATCTAACCTAAATGTGAACTTTTGTAACTCTGTTTCAGTCAAGGAATCACTGAGGATGTGGTTGGATAGGGACTCTACAGGAGCTCTAAAGCCCAGTAATTTCAATTGGGAAGATAAATTTACTGCAAAATGGATCATAATTTGTTTTAAATTTTAATGCTTGTACATTTATTTGCTTCCCAGAGCCCTGCTCTCCAATGGTGTTATTGGCCATTGAGTTATATGTAGTGTTTAGTAGTTATGTATCTTTCTAAGTGAGCTCATGATTCAGGATTTCAATTCACAGAACTGGTTAAGTAGGGCATGAATTCATTTTACAGTGAATCGCCAAACTTGAATAATTTCCACACTGGATTGCAGTACCAGCAATATAATGACTTCCTGCTACGGGCAGGTAATGAATCCCTGCTACTGTCAATCAATAGCATCTATTAAACACCTACTTTTCTAGGCCCTGGAACTGGATACAGCTCTTGCCATCAGGGAGCTCATATCTAGTAAGTTTTGTGGGCTAGTTTGGTATCCAAGGCACATGTAGGGGTAAAGCAGGCAATTCATCTGTAGAAACCAGCAGGGGCTAGAGGGGGAAGGGTCTGATGTTCCATAGGAATGAGGATGTGAAGGAGATGAGGAGCCAGTAAAGGATTTTAAGAAGCAGAGCCAAGTGGTCAGCTTTGTGTTTTGTTATTTATTGTTTCTTTATTGCTCTCTGAACAATGTGGAGGAAGCAATAGAGGAAACTTGAGGCAGGCAAACAAGTTAGGAAGAAGTTGAGGTAGTTCAGGTAAGAAATGAGAAGGCCCCACTAAAGATCCCAGTAGTGGAGATGAAGAGGAATGGAGAAATCCAAGTCATTTGAGAAAATGAGAATTACCAAGAGGTGCACCTCTTACATGTTGGAATGAAGACTTCAGGAAGAGATTAAAACAGCTTCCTGGTTTCAGGTTTGACCTAAGGATTCAGATGAATGATTAGGTAATTAGGGAAGGTAGAAAGAGGACTTATATGTGATTTTCAATATTACTAAGAGTTTGAAATAATGGTGAGCCTCATAAGTTTACAGGCAGTAAGGAAAAAGATAACTGAGTTCTGAAGGTTGCCTGTGTGCAGTCACAATTATTGACTCCAAATTATGATAGAAATTCCTATTATGTAGGAAATGAGGGCTAGGCAAGACTGTATGGGTAAGAAGACCATAGAATAACAGTGGTATTATTGATGTCTTTGGCATTTCCCACAAAAAGACACATATAAAATATAAATAGAGTAAAATCTATATTTTATATGTGTCTATTTGCCGGAAATCATACTAGCTTTACATAAATTTTCTGGAGTTAGCCTAGAGCTAAGTCATAGCTTTTATGTGAAGTGAGGGATATTTGTAAAATGGCGTCTACCGATTCTTTCCTGAAGCTTCAAAGTCTCTTCAGGGTTCTTGTGAAGGTTCGAAGGGCCATGGTTTTGGTTTTGGTTTAGAACTAGGAGACATGCACTGCTTTCCATGGGTTTTAGCACAATCTTCAGAGATGCAGCCAAGGACGAGAGTGGCTCTGGAAGTAACAGGACATTTATCCCTCCAGGTGTTCCTATATTGTTGTTTTCTTTTCGTCTTATCTTCTTGAAATAATCTCCTCTCTCTTTACCAATTGACCCATGGGGTGAAGCTTCCCTCATGTGTGAATATAATCTCTGAAGGAGTCAAATTCCTTCTCCTTCAGCTTTTATTAATTTGTTACTCATAATTCCAGTGATGTGTTTGTGATAGGGAAAAAAATCGGAGAGAAAAGAAAAAGAAATAATAATGAAATTCAGAATGCCCCCCAGCGGTAAGCTGGTGGCATCCAGAGGTTGCAGATAATGGATTAGCTTTTACCTATTTCCATAGCAACAGCTTAGCTGCTCTTAAACACTTTTTTTTTTTTTTAAGGCTTCTGGATAAATGTATCCTATGACCCTGAAAACTTTTCCATCTCCCTCCTGACTTCTTTAATCTTCAACCCCTCCTTTTCCCTTTTGCCCCCACAAAAACATCAATTATTACCCATAACCTTGTAGCACTTGTCTTGGTTTTCTGAAGTCCTGCCTCCTTTAACGACCTGAGATGGATTTGGCAGTGGGAGACAAAGAAAACTTCTCTCTCTCTTCCCTCCTTTTTGCTTCCCTCTCCCTTCCTCACCTCTCCCCCTCTTGCTTCTCGTTCAGTCACATATCTTTCTTCCCTATCCCTTTCCCTTTCTCCCTTTTTCTCTTGCCTTTTGTTCCTTTTTCCGTTTTTGAAACTGAATATGAATGGCAGCCATTACTACGTGAATCAGTGATTGAAAGTGAGTTGCTGCTTCTCAGACAGGTGGGTGCATCCAGCACCTATTTGTGATCAACATGAGTTGGTTTTTTGATTATGGGGATAGTGGTGGACGAGTGGGAGGATTCGATTAAGAGCCTAAAAGATTCCCCTTGCCATACCATTCACAAGGAATCAAGGTTCTGTTTGAAGACACGGCACGCTCAGCTGTTAGCAAAAAATCAGCTGGAATCCTGGGAAAAGGTGGGCTAGGGATCTAAAGGCAGGACTTCAGCTTCTGCCTGGCCACTTAATTATACGACTTGGAAAATTACTTATAACTAGTTTTTTTTAAAATTCATCATTAGCTGTATTTGCATATTTTCTATCTGTGAAATAGGTTGTAACTTAGTTTCCTAGGCCTGCCATGACAAAGAATCACACCACAGGTGACTCAAAACAACAGTTTATTGCCTCACAGTCTTGGAGGCTAGAAGGCCCAAATCTCGGCGTTGGCAGAACAGGCTCCCTCTGAAGCCTGTAGGTTACGGTCCTTCCTTGCCTCTTCTGGCATCTGGGTTTTGTCGGCAATCCTTGGCATTCTTTGGCTTGTCGATGTACTTATTCCAGTCTGTCTCAGTCTTCACATTGTCTTCTCCTCTCTGTCTGTGTCCAAATTTCCTCTTCTTATAAGGGGATCAGTCCTATTAGATTAGGGTCCACTCCCGTCCCCCGTCCAGTTGGCTCCATTTTAACTAATCACATCTTCAAAGACCCCACTGCCTATTAGGTCACATCCACAGGACCAGGGGTTAGGAATTGAACATATGTTTTGGAGGTACACAACTCAACCCATAACAGGGTGTGTGCCCTCAAAAAGACATATTGTGGGAATCAAATGGGAGAGCTCAATTAAGATAAACTTTTCTCTCTCAAGGTCTATTTTATCATTGTTGTTTACTGGCTTAATATCCACTAAAACAACATCTGAGAAATGAGAAAGAAATATGGTTTCATGGGGAATTTAAGCTGGGTATGAAAGGATGAAGAGAGTTTAAATACGTAGAAGGGAAGAAGAGAGACATCTAAAAATGGGGGACAAATATAGGGGAAGGAGGAGGCAGGCAGGTAGGTCTCTATCACTGAACCTCCTTCATTTAGTTGCTGCCCAGTTCACAGTAGCTCTCTGTATTCTCTTGGAAAATAGACCACCCTCTCTTTTCTTTGTGCCAGCTGGTATCCAGCTCTTCACACAGCAGCCACGGGGTTCACATGTTTTCAATGGGCCCAAAATTCTGATTAGTAGTGACCCAGATGCATGGGGGGGCATCGCTGCTCACTACTGTCGTCTTCAGAAGCTTAGGTAACTTAGTCCTTCCCTCCCTTCTTCAGACTTGTGTATTTGTCAGCCATGATAATTAATTTTAGCCTTCTGGAGATTGAACCACCTCTCAGGATAAATCTAAATTAATTTAGATTTGCTGGCTCCCCCCTAATTAACCAATCATGTTTTTCCTTCAAAGACATCTAGGAGAGATAGCAAATGTGTTTTTTCCTTGTAAAACTAGTATTCATCTGCTGGCCTTTAAAATGGGTCAGGAAGGCCTAAAATATCTAATGATCATATCATTTCATATTGATCAGTCAACGTTTATGGAGTTTTCAGAGGGTGTGGCTATAGGACCTGTACTAAGAATAGTCTTCTCATCAGATGCAAACCTGATTAGCACACAGCAATCTCCACAAGGAGGTACAAATGTTGTCATCCTTTTATCTTAGCCCTGTCTGGTTTTAATTTTGATATATATATATCTATATATATAGATATATATATATTTTTTTTTTTTTTAGTTTTTTAACGGAAATTATTTACAGTCTCAGGGAAACTGTGATTTAGTGAAGCACCTGGATTGAAACTTCATCGTGTCTTCCTTTTTTAATGGAACAAGCCAACACCTAAGCTAAGGCTCAGGATATTTGGAATTTCCAGTTCATTAACAATTTTGCCTGAAAACAAACTCCTCTGAGAAACCGAAAACTAGTGGAATCAGGGAAGAACACGTCCAGCTGAGGTCCTCAAACCAGTGAGGACAGCACCTGTGGTCCTGGGTGGGAGATCCTACTTGTCCTCCAGAAACCTCAGCTAGGTGACAATTTTAATGAGTCCCTCCCCCTTTCCGAAAAAGGGTGGCTGTTTGAGTGTTTCCGTAATCTGCTGATGTGAGCTGGCTTCTCGCTACTTGGGCAAACGCTCTCTGGAAATGGTTCATTCACACCCTGCCCTGGGACTGGTTCTGTCCCTGAGAGATCTCAGTTTGACACAATGTTGAAGAGCAAATTCCAGGCTTATGCTAGGGTGGCTGCTTTTGGGGTGAAACAGGAGCCAACAGAAGATTTTGTAGATTTTGCCTCTAGTGTTAGCTCAAATTAAAATTAGATAAACTTTATAATCACAGTTTGATGGTTGCAGAACAGCTGTCTGACTTGGAACCAAGGAGACAGGAATTTGGCTGATATTTGTTAGAGCTGAGGAGGGAGATGGCTTCATCCCCAAGTTTAATACTATAAATTTCAGATTTCAGCATGCTCTCCTTTTCTCTAACATCTGCAGGCCCCAGGAAACTTCAGTAGGATGGACCATCTCCCAACAAGGTCACGTGCAGGCTTGCTTTTCATAGGTTAGCTCTCCATTTCCATGGGGGTGAGAACAAAGATGGTGAGGAGAAAAGAATGGAGGGAAGGGATGGAAGGAGGCATTGGCTGATGATTTATAAATTAAGACCCTTTTCTCTTCTCATTCTGCATCCACAACCAAATACAGTAGATCCACTTCAGCTTCAGACACTTCCATCTGTGAAGTCAGAATGGCAGAGAGTTTGGCAAGGAAGGAATACAGGGGACCCAGGGAAAATATATAGGAATGCATTATTCATTCCACATTATCAGATAATGAGATGTTCCAAATGAGTGGATTTTCTAGATAACTGAATCTTCTTCTCTAAGTATCAGGACTTCTTTTAAATTTTAGATTACATTTTGTTAAAAATGTGTTACAAGCACCTCTGTCTTGAGATAGAAAACCTGAATATTATTTAACCACATCTTGCTTACTCATCACCATGTATTAGACAGAAACTAATTATACTTCTCTGCCTCGCAAAGATGCCACCCAGGTAGGCTCTTCGTGGTCCCACAGTTTGAGCTTTTCTTCCTGGTGAGTCTGCCCTGTCCTTCCCTGTGGGTTTTCACTTGTCAGTGCATAAGCTTATAGCACTCCTTCCCTTCCTTGCTTCTAATCTTTTGTCCACAGTGACTTAGGAATAAATGGATGTCTCCAGGGAAAGACAAATAACCAAGACCATTAAATCAGTGACTTTATTTTCTGCATGATATGAAGTCTACCATTCTCTTCAAATCAACAATTATTCCACGTCTGTTAAGTGAGGATGCTGTGCTTGGTACAGGGAATTATAAGACGTGCCCTCGAGTGGTTCCCATCCATTAGAGGAGGTAAATAGTTGCTTCCCATTTTTCAGGGATGTCAAATAGGTAAGGACCACAAGTGCAATGCACCATGGAAAGTACATCAATAGGGGAAAGCCCAGGGCAGAGAAGGAAAATAAGAGTGTGTGATTCATTTTGTTTAGAGAGGGCTCGTGAAGGCTGTTGAGAATAAGTGATACCACAGAAAAGGTTTTATAGTATAAGTAGGAGTTTTTCTAAGTGGAGAAAAAGTAGATAAAATGTTCTAGACACAGGGAGCAGCAACTATGTCCATAAATTTGAGAATGCTGAAGTCCATCTCTGTTTCTGAGAGATTTAAATACATTGGTGAGTGTATTAGCCAAAGGGGAGGGGCTGATGCAAAATACCAGAAATCTGTTGGCTTTTATAAAGGGTGTTTATTTGGGGTAGAAGCTTACAGTTACCAGGCCATAAAGCATAGGTTACTTCCCTCACCAAAGTCCATTGCCAAGTGCTGGGGCAAGATGGCTGCCGACGTCTGCCAAGAGTTCGGCTTCTTGGTTCCTCTCTTCCCAGGGATTGTCTCTCTCCAGGCTTAGGCTTGCTTCTCTGTACAAGGCCAACTGTAGACTATCAGGCAAATGGCTCATCTCTTTTCCCGGGGCCTTCTCTCCTTCCTCACGACCAAGCTGCTCTGTGTGCTTGCTTGCCCAGGCTCCAGCATTAAAATTCAGCATCAGAACTCAAACTCTGTCCTTTGCCATGTCTTTTATCTGTGAGTCCCCACACACCAAGGGGCAGGGACTCAATGCCCTACTGACGTGGCCCAATCAAAGCCTTAATCATAATTTAATCATGTAAAAGTGAAACCTCTGAATCCAATATAATCTAATATGCCCAGAAAAAAAGACCAGTTCACAAACATAATCCCTATTTTTGGAATTCATAAACAATGCCAAACTGCCACAGTGAGTGTGTTATTTAGTGCATTCAGGGTTCTTTTTTTTTCTTTCTTTCTTTTTTTTAAAGAAGCTTTAGATTACATAAATGTTATATCAAAAATATAGGGGATTTGCATAAATCTTACCCTTTCCATCTTCCACACTTACCCCCACTAACAACCATCTTTCATTAGTGTGGTACATTTGTTATAATTAATGAACACATATTGAAGCAAAAAATGCTTTCGGATCTTGTCGGAAAATGTTGGGTGATTGAAGGTTCTTCTCAGTACCAACTTACACGTAAATATTGGAGAAGGAGAGAGGGATCAACTCCATACAGGAGAACATTTCCCTCTCTGGTGTATTTCGTCCTAAGATGGCCATCTCTCATGGCAAAGGTGAGCAATCCCATGGAGTGTTTATCAATTGTAACCATGGTCTTTTGCGGTTCTCCATATTTTTTGAGCATAGTGTTTCTCAACATCTGCATTGCCTGGGAAACGGAAATACTTCAGCCCCACCCCAGACCTGCTGAATCAAAAACTGAGGAAGGGGCTCTGGGATCTGTGCTTTAACAAGCCCTCCCAGCAGATCAGATGCATGTTCAAGTTTGAGAAGCACTGCTTGGAAAATACAGGTAAGGGGGCTCAGTCTCCCACAGAGATCTTAAAAAATCAAGATCTAAATTATGACAAGCACAGAAAAAGATATCTGTTTCTCTCCCCTAGTTCCTGATGGCTGATTCTGGCCAGTCACATTGGGTACAAAGTCTGCTTCTTAGGTTGACTCCCTGTTCCAGGGACGGCTCTTAGTTCTAAAGCCTCAGAAGTTTTTTTGTCTTTTGTTTTTTGTTTTTTGTGGTGGCCATCAACCAGGGCGATTCACAATAAGGCCCTCCTAAGAGTCAAACATGGAGGCCCAAATGCCACTTTATTGGTTTGCAAAGAACCATGCCTGCTCCATTGGTTTCATTGAGTCAGACTCTTAGTCCATTTCTTTCCCATAGAAAGTCTAAATGGAAAACTAAATTTTATTTAGAAGGTGGCTAGAATCTGGTAAGAGGACATAATTGCCCTATTCAAATGTTTTATGGCATCAGTTATTTTAGCATAAGCCACCCATCATCACAAAAAAGATTTCTGCCACAGGTAACAGATAGGTATTTCCTACCTGCCATTGTATGCCTTTCCTTGGGCAGCTGTGGGTGAAAACTTCCCCCTTCCTCCTCTCAGATACACTTCTGTGCTGCCAGATGTATCACCTTCTGACTGATGGGTGCAGGCTTTATTTAGAGATGCTCATATCATAGACTAGGCGAATTTCAGGTCTTCCTCTGCCCTGGGAACCATTTTGTGATCTAAAGTGAATTTGTAATTATATTTTCTCAACTGATATGGGGAGTATTGTCCCTCCTTTACAATCTACACATATTTAATACTATGTCTGTATTTCAATTATGCTAGCAATTATATGAGGACAGAGGGTTGAAGAAGGTGAAAATGAAGGAAAAAGAAATCTGACATTGTTACAGATGCCTTCTGGAAAACAGATAAGGAGTAAAGTCTTGCTAAAGAATTGCAACCTTTCATGTAACATGATTTAAGCCTTCACTTGGTTCTTTGGTAGGTGACCCTCCTAAACCTGAAAGTCCCTTGAGATCTCTTGTCTTTTTCATACCTTAGGGAGATTAAATATATGAGAGGTCATGCCCTGCCTTACTCAGCTCTGTGGGTGCTGCGCAAATATTTTTACTTGGTACATGATTATTAATGCTTGGATTTTGTCCATTTATCTAACTTTTAATTGCCACTTAATTCAGCAGTAAAGAAAAGAGCAGATGAATGTAAATGGCTTGGGGGTGGGATGACACCTCTGCACCAAACATACTCTCCAGGGATAACCTAGGGCCCATTATTTCCCATCTCCTTTGTGTTTGCAGGGATGGAAGGAAATCTGTACCTGCTTCTAAACTAAGCCCATTTCTTCAAAATACCCACAGTCCTTTCCTTCCTTCCTCCATTTTAGGCCTACTCTCTTTTTCTTCTTCTTCCAGTCTTTTCATTCCCACTTATTTCACATATACCCCACTCCTCCCATCCCAAACCCCTATACTCAGCCCTAGTAAGCCTGGCCAGTTGATAAGCCTTGGTCAGGGTTAGGAAGGAAAGTCAGAATAACTGTTCTGAGTCTCTGCTCATGCTCCCCCATTTATAAGCCCCAACTAATTTTGTGGTGAATCACCCAAAATACCTTGTGTTTCTGCTTCTGGCACTTTCTCTAGGTACAATCTCTTGCTGCAATGAGTATTCATCACCTTCAGAAGAACCTCAGCAAGCCAGGTCCAGGCCCCATTTTCTCATGCCTAGTGAAAATGAAATAAATTGGAAATTAACCATCCATTGTTTGGGGACATTTTTGGATCTCCCCTCTCCCCCCTGGTCACAGAGTGTTCTATTTTCCTCTTTGTTCACTGGCAAAGTATGATTTCACCATTAGGAAAGCATCAGTCATCTTTCCTCATTGGGGTTTTAACTTACCCACTTCAAAAGTGTCAGGAGACATCTAATTGAAAGATTAAAAACAAACAAACAAACAAACAAAAAAATACCTTCTAAGAAAATGGGTGATGTGTTAGCAAGCTGACCTTTTCCCAGGAGAATAGATCTGATGAAGACCTTGCTGCTACACTCGAGGGAGATTTCTATTTTCTCTGGAAACCAAGTAACGTATTACCTTTGATACTGGATTTGGAAGCTAGCTGTCCACTTTGCCAGATTCCCTGCCCTGCTAGTTCCAAGAATCCTGGTGCCTATCCATCCTCTCAGCTACAACTTCAACATTCCTAAAGCCCCACAGAGCCTAGGAGTCCTCTCATTCCCTTTCTCTAGGAGCTATGGACCATTTACTCTCTGACATTTATCCCACCCACTTTGTCTTAGCTGGTAGATTAGGAGTTAAGGAAATATGATCATTTCAAGATCAACGCTGCTGCCCCACCTCACCCCATCCTTAATTTTCTGCCCTAATTGATCACATCTCACCCAGTTTCGTATTTCTTTTTTGTACTTTCAAAAGGCAGAAGAAGGTGTTTTATAAATTTTAGCTCAAATATAACGAGGGTCCAGTGGCCCCTCCAAGGACTCGCCCAATATGGTCTTTGACCCCTCACCTTGCTGTGTCCTGGGAGCCACTGGCATTTTCTCTGCTGATATGTATTTAAAGTATCCCTTATGTTTGCTGCCCAATTTTATCATCATCAGGGCAGAAGTGTATTTGTTTGCAGAGACTAATTATTAGCCTGACTCCTTCAAAGTGACTCTGATTCCCAGTTGAATTTTTCCTCTGCCTGCCACAATTGAAGGCACAGAGCCTTCCCCTTGCCCCATGCTGATAGAAACCACTGTGCCCCAACTATTGGGGAAGCAGAGAGCACCTGGGGAATTTGAACGGGATATCGGACTAGTAACGTCCAACTCTGTGACCCACATGCCTAAGAACTTTTATGCAATAACTCATTTAACCCTAATACTTATATACTAAAATTTTATCTATTTTACAGCTGAAGAAAATTGAGACTCAAATAGCTTAAGCAAGTCCACGAGGTCACACAGCTAGGGAATGGGAGAGCCAGACCCTCTGACTCGAGAGCTCACACTCTAATCAACACAGCAAATGGACACTATTTGAATTATTTGAAAGGACCCTGGGAGGCCCAACAGGCATAGACAAAGGACAGGAGCTCACAGACAAAAGTACAGCTCACCCTTGTACATATGCAGTGACACAGCCAAAACCACACAAAGATACAGTTTCTCAATGTTTGTGTTGGCAAACCCCCAAAAGTTTAATAATGCATGCTGCTGAAGACAGTTGGGGAAACAGGTGGCCTCAGATTATTAGTGGGTTTGAAGGATGGTAGATCCATGTGGAAAGGAATCTATCGGCAACCACCATAACTACAGTTCATTAACACATTAAGCCAGTTCTGCAGTTACACTTCATGTGTCTGTAACACTACCATACACACACACACACAAGGTAACTTTTAGGCATTATAATAGCAAATGATTGAAACAGAAGTTATTTTGTATCTGTGTTGAAAGGGAACTAGTTAGATAAACTATAATACGTTTATCCAGTGGAATACTATGCAGCTCTGAAAAATGCTTGAGGAATGTTTCTATCAATATTGAAACAGCAGAATCTATACTTTGCTATCTCTTGTATTAAGAAGGGGATAATAATGTTTCCTTGATTGTTCATTTTTAAAAAGTAGACATTATTTGATAAACAAAATACTAATATAAAGTTAAAAGAATCAGGAGTATGAAGGAGTGGAGGGGTCAAGCTGCATATACCTTTTAAAATAATTTGATGTTTGAATCATGTAAATGTATTAATTTTTCAAAAGATTCAGTGAAATTACTTGAAAATAGAATATTATGTGATTCATAGAATGCTGGGGAGTGCCAGGGCAAATGGTTGTAGCAAATCGCCTATTTACAGGGGAAGAGAATAATATTTCTCTGTGCAGAAAGAACTGTCGTCCATCAAACCCCTCACCATGTCATCTCATTCATGCCTTCTAACATCAAGGTATCAAAGTAAAGCTTATTTACTGGTCTGGCTTCTACATGATAAATGAAACCATGGGAAAAATAGTATTTTCTTCCCAAATCTCTCCACTTCACAGCCCCATAATCAAGTCCAAGTGTGGGGACAACACGCCTGCCTATATTTATATTCCTCATTAATGGACCCTGGAGCTAGAAGACCCGGAAGTCGTGTTTTTTTTTAATGTTCCTGAGACATGGAAGAAGGCAGTTGTTCCCCTCCACCAACACCATGAATGTGGCAATTATCTGGGAAGCGAAATACCTAAAAATAGACAATATTTAATAAAATGATTGGAAATGTTATTAGAAAGCCCATCAAATTAAGTAGATTTAAAGCCTGTGAGACTGTCTGGAATTCATGCTAAGTATGCCAGGGGCTCACTGAGATTGTCATTTAGAGAATCCTATGAAACCTGTACTGGGGCAATCCTTTCCCACTCAAGGCAAAGACTGGGTGTGTGATGTTTTCCTTCTCCTCCCTGGCTGGTGGCATGGTGCATGCAATTCTAAGTACTCAATTTCTCCTCCTAGAGGAACCCATGGAGGGACAGGGGAAGCCAGAGAAGAGGCTTTCCAGGGAAATTGGTCTCCTTTAGCAGTTGAGAGTACCAAACTTGAAGGCACTATCATAAATATCAATGGTTTTTTACCTGGCATACTGGTTGAACCTTATTAACCTGAAATATTTCTGGGCTAGCAGAGAACCTCTGATCACCTCTTAGTCAGCTTAATCAATGCTTAATATGTTTAGAACATTTTTGGCACCACTGCTTTCCAAAGAGGTTTTTGAATAATATATTTAGCCCTAGCTGTCTAAAATATTATAGAACACTTGTTGGTGGGAATAATATCCATGATAAAATCCCTGCACTTCTGTGATAAGATGTAAAATGCTTCCCATATAGAGTTAGTTTTGTCTGTGTCTTATGTTTGAACGGAACAGGAGCATAAATTCCTGGTGGGTGGGCAGTGGGTCTAGGAGATCTGATCCTCCTCAGAAAATGCATAAAGCATCCAATGACATTGCAACTTGGAGTACTAGGAAGCTACATTTTTTTAAAACATGCTTTAATTGCTTTTTGCTGGGGCCAGGGTTATTTATGGGTTAGGAGATTGCCAAGTTATTTATTAGATGGAGTATCAAGGGATAGAATAATATAAATCACTTAGGCTGGTATTGAATATACCAGACACTCAGTAATTTAAAAAGCTTTAATAAAAATGCTAAAATATGAGACTTGTCTTTGGCTGTAATGAGACTCAGTTATCATGCTTTTATCAGTGATATTCAGTCACGGCCAAACCTCCCCTTTCCCAATGTAAAAAAAATATATGGATATAGTCCTTATTTCTATATTCTCCAGGTTTGTTTTTTTTTTAATTGAGGGAGGTTTTAAAGATTAAGGAAAGCCTCATATAAGAATTAGATTGGGAGCTAACTTCCTTACACTTAGAAGTTGAAACCTATTCTTTCATATCAGAAACCATGTCTTTCATGGGTCTGACATGGTAGTCAATGAAAAAAGGGTTAATATAAGATTAAACTTGACCTACAGAAGGCTTATATCACATTATTGAGAAGGCTACACCTAATCCCTGGTCTCCAAAGCAGAGGCAAAATTCATAGAGTTTAGAACCAATGGAATCCCTGAGAACAAAAAATATAGCTTATTAATAGGTATATGTCATTTTAAAGTTTTGTAAGTATATTACTTATGACCTCATTTATTTACAGCTAAAACCTTTTCAGGAAAGCTTTATCATTCCCATCTCACAAAACACTAAACTAGTAGAAAAGTAGACAAACTATTCACATCCACAGAATTTCACAGTGGGAGAGAAGGTCTGAATTCCAGGTCCTGCACTCATGCTTCCCACAGTACCCATTTCTTTGAGATTTTCCAAGTCATATCTTTCTCCCATAAAGCAGGGTATATGTGTCTGATCCCAGGGAATTTCTTTCTTCAATTCCAAAATCTACTCACGGCAGCACGTAGCAGGTGGGAGAAGAGAAGTGCATGCATTTGTGTGTATGTGTGTGTGTGTGTTGGGGGCGGGGGGCTGTTTGTGCAGATGAATTCCAGCCCATACTGCAGGGAACTTACTGGGGAAACGGCTGAGACTGATTCCTGATGGACAGTACAAGTGTGAAAGGGGTCAGTCAGCTCCACTGAGATGGAACTCAGACCCCAAGGTTGCTATTAAGGCAAACAGAGCACATTGGGGGTATGCAATCAAGGACATAAACAGTCCACCCTTGTCATTGGAAAGTTTTGTGGTGAGACATGGGTGGGCACACATATGGAACAGTTAGGGAGGCTCAGAGAGGTTGGGTTTACCAGCTTTCCACTGCTGTGATCTCCCAAAGGATATGCTCCAGACTTGAACACAGAGTGGGTATTAGACAGTGTTATAAGGACAGTCCAAGAAAAAGGTCATGGAGGAATCTCATTACTTCCTCCACTCTCTATTCAAAGTAATATATTTGAGATTTGGGAGAAGAGGACAAGATGGACACATGAAGTCCTTTTTCATGTGTACCCACTAACCATGTATGTGTTGCAAAGAAAAAGAAACAGGAAGGTCAGTAGTTGATGGGGAAGAATTAATCCCTACATGTGGACAATAGGCTTAATTCTCACTACAAATATCCTTTGACTCCCACCTATTCCAGCTATGGATGGCTTAAAATATAATGTGACTGGGATGACAGTTGGAGGCATTCAGGAATTCTGTCATAAGATGCTGGAGAGCAGGGTCTGTTAAACTTGGGGCAGACATTCTCCTTCTCAAACTTTCTTGCTTGGATCGATAATCTCTGACCCAGAAGAATAAAATGAGGGGTGTAGGAATTTGGGACAGAGAATGAGAAAATGCTGGACTAAAAAGGATGCTAGAACTCTACCTGCATTACCTCAGTTTCTTTGCCCCTTACTCAGTGAAGCAAATGTTGTTGGTATTATCTGCGTTTGCAGGTCATCAGAGACCACCTCTGCTCTAAATCCTACCTGAGTTTCCCATTATCTACTACAGTGCACCCAAAGTAAAGGGCCAGAAAGCTCAGTTGGAAATATCAGGGTTTCTGGAGCCAGGGAGATTTGGATTTGGAGCTCCATAATGCCTCTAGTTGTGTGGCCTTGTAGCAGTAGAGACCTTGGGTTTGGGAGTCCATCATAACTTTGTGCAAATCTCAGCTTCTCCTCTTTTGGCTGTGAGATGTTAGGTAATTGGTTTAATCTCTGTCTGCCTTGATTTTTTTCATCTGCACATAGGGTAGTTATGAGGATGAAATAAGTGATAGGCCAAAACTCCTGTGCCACTCAATAAATGAAAGTGACTGGCAAAAAATGTTGGAAGTAGAAGAAGAAGCCAATAATATTGGAATTGACTATATGCTAGACACTATAATAAAACCCCTTTACATTCATTTACCATTTATTTCTCACTATGACTCTAGGAGTGCCATACTATTATTACCCTCTTTTGCAGCTTTGGAAACAGAGTTTGGAATCCTTAAGCAGCTCCTTCAAGGTCACACTGTGAATAAGAGGAGGAACCCAAGTTGTATTAACAAAAAGTGGCTGTGACAAAGGTAAAGAGGGGAAGTAGAGAGGTGGAGAGGTCAGGAAGAAGTACCTGGGAAGACCTGAAACTTCAAGGAGTCCTGGTGAGAGAGAGACTTGGGTTAAAAGAGGTTAGGAGAAGTGTCTACAGCCTCACCACACCTAATTGACAGAATGGGGACTAGAACCTAAGTTTCCTTGTCTGCAAAATGAAGAGGTTGAGCTAGATTATCCCTAAGGTCTCTTTTTTACTTGAAAATTTTATGATGTGATTAGTCCCCGTATTCTAAGTGTGTATGGCAAGCAGAACTCTCAGAGGGGCTCCACATATCAGGGGAGGAAGGAACAAAAGGAGCCTTCCAGGGGAAGGGCCTCTGTATGCCCCAGGAAGAGCCAAATGAGATGGGAAGACACTTTCACTGCATGTAATTTCTGTGATCATGGTCAGTTGCTTGAATTGTGAAAATTAAAAATAGAAAATGTGTGTCTAAGTCTATAAATAATTTCTAAAAGAGATGCTATTGGAATAACCATGACAAATGACCAGAGCAAAGCTGGGGTGGTTTGCAATGTCATCCAGGCTCCTGGCATGTATTTATATCTACATAATTCATAATCATTTGTTCTTATTGCCTATCATTCTCATTAAAATAGAAGCAAGAAGAGAAAAATAATCAGAATAAGGCAGGTCTAATCTTCTCCAGAATATTATTAAACCCTATCACACCAGGACATATGGGGAGACTAAGTTAACAATCAGAGTCTATAAAATCAAATAATGTGAATCTGACCCTGCCTCTAAGCATTTGGATATGACCTCCTTGAGGTCTAATTGCATGAGACAATGCTTCCACTGGATCCAGAGAAATTGTGTTTTCTGGAAAATCTCCTTATACCCTCAGCTAAATTCAACTCTCCCTAGGTGAGCACCTAAGAGACATTGCGTTGAGAAGCACTAGGGATACTGAGATGAATAAATAAAATCCTTCATCATGAAGGTGAGAGAGACATAGAAAACAATAAAAAAGTGGGAGAAGTGCTTAGACACTCAGCACATATCCTGTCAATCATCATGCTTTGGCCATTTTACCTCCTAAATGCCTCTCAAGCCTATCTCTTTTCCCAACATGTTCTGCCACCAAATGCCTAAGTTACCATCGTCTAACTGTTGGACCACCTCCTCACCAGTTTTCCATTTTCACTCTTGCTCCACACCAGTCTATCCTCCACACTTCAGCCAGGAGTGGCCTTTCCTCAGTGTGAATCTGTCCTTCAAACATACATCATCATCATCATCACTATCATCATTGCCATCATCACTATCATCACCATCAACATCATCACCATCATCATAATCATCACTACTATCAACACCATCATCCCCATCACCATAAGCATTGTCATCACCACCACCACCATCATCATCATTACCACCACCATTAACCACTACTATGAACATTATCATCATCTTTAGATACTTTAATATCCCTCCCGAATCTCTTATTAAATAAATTTTTATTAAATAAAAAATCTAAAATCTTAGTGTTTCCTCCAAAAGTCTGTAAGTTCTGATCCCTATCTGTTCTTCTAGCTTTAATTTGTATGATTTCACACTCTTAGCCACAGTCTCCTAAACTAGCCACACTCCCAGTAATGACAGAGATCCTATGCATTTGCTGACCCCTTTGTCTGGTTCTGCCTGGAGCAATCCCCTCACCCAAACTCACTTATCAGGACAGATCCCCTATAATAGGCTGACATAGCTCCTGGTACCACTTCTTAGCACACACATAGTGATAAATACACACTGATTTTTGTGATCATTTATCAATGTCAATGTTCTCATCTGGGCACTCAGTTCCATAACTTACATGAGACAGGGGCCTTGTCTGCTCAATATTCTATTCCCAAAATAATGTCTTACACATAATAATTACTAAATAAATATTTTGGAATGAATATATTATATCATTGTGTACAGGTTGCCATGGAGCACTGAATTATATCCTTCTCTGGAATGGGAAGAGCTGATGGAGAAAGGGAATTATATAAGCTTACTGCCCTCAATATCAGTTTTTAAGTAAGAGCAGAAATTGAGCAGGCAGATGAGTTGGGAAAAACACACGAGCAGAGTTCACAGCATATGAAAAGATGTAGACCCAAGAGAGCATGGGGTTTGGGGAGTCCTGCTTAACAGGTTGATATGGTTAGAGTAGCAAGGGGAAACAGTGGGTAAGTAATGAATGACAGAGATTTAAGTAGATACAAGTTCAACATTATGCAGTGAATTATCAAGAAATGAAAATGATAATATCTGAGAACACTCTCTGAGGTAATGCAGGTATAGTTCTAGCATCCTTTTAATTCCAGCCTCTTCTTATAGTACAAAAACTGTTGGTTCTGCCTCCTAAGAGGTGATGAACCATGGTTGAATTTTATAATCTTATTGAGATATAATCCATACAAAATAAAATTCACCCTTTAGAAGTATTTAATTCAGTGTTTTTTAGTATGTTCACAAATTTGTGAAACTAACACCACTATTTAATTCTAGAATATTTTCATCACCCCCCCAAAAAAACTCCAATTCCATTAACAGTCACTCCCCATCCCTTCCCCCTACAAGTCCCTAGTTACTGCTAATCTACTTTCTGTCTCTATGGATTTGCCTATTCTGGACATTTCATATTAATGTAAAAAAATACAACATTTGTGCCTGGATTCTTTCACGTAGCACACTATTTTCAAGGTTTGTCATGTTGGAGCATATATTAGTATTTCATTCCGTTTTATGGTCTGTCATTGTATGGGTAGACCACATTTTGTTTATCCATTCATCTGTTGATGAACATTTGGATTGTTTCTACTTTTGCCTATTATGAATAATGTTGCTATGAACATTCATGTACAAATTTTTGTGTGGACATATGTTTTCATTTCTCTTGGGTACATACCAAGGAATTGAATTACTGGGTCATATGGTAACTTTATGTTTAACATTAAAGGAAGTGCCAGATTGTTTTTCAAAGTTGCCATACCATTTTATACTCTCACCAGCAGTGAATGAAAGTTCCAATTTCTCTACATCTTTGCAAACACTTGTTATTTTTCATCTTTTTAAAAATTATATTCATTCCAGTGTTTGTGAATTGATTTCATTGATTTTTTTTAAACAAATCAATTTTATTGATACATATTAATAAAGCATAACAATTCATCCAGAGTGTACAATCAGTGGTATTTGGTATAATCACATAGTTGTTTGTTCATCACTTAATCACTATTAGAGCATTTTCATTATTTCAATAATAATAATAAACAACAAACAAAGAAACAAACAAGAAAATTCCTCACCTCTCAATCTCTCTATGTTTCCCCCACTGTTTCTCATTGATTTCTATTTTAATTAGAAAAGTTGTAGGTTTACCAAAAAATCGTGCATAAAATACAGAGTTCCCATATGCCACCCTATTATTCACACCTTGCATTAGTGTGGTCCATTTGCTATATCCAATAAAGAACTTTTTTACTAATTTGAATATTAACTATAGTCCATTGTTTACAGTAGGGTACTATTTGTGTTATTCAGTCCTGTGTTTTTCATTTGTTTGTTTTCAATTTATTCTAATAACATATATACAACATAAAATGTCCCCTTTTTACCATGTTAAAATATGTAACTCAGTACTGTTAATTACATTCACAATGTTGTGCTACCATCACCATCTTCCGTTACTAAAATTTTTCCATCAACCCAAATAGAAAATCTGTACAATTTAAGCATCAGTTCCCCATTCTCTACTCCCATCCTGGCCCCTGGTAACCTATATTCTAGTTTCAGAGTCTATGAATTTACTTATTCTAATTATTTCCTATCAGTGAGATCATATGATATATCCATCCTTTTGTGCCTGGCTTATTTCAATAACATGGTATCATCATGTTGTTGCATATATCAGAACTTAATTTCTTTTTAAAGCTGAATAATATCCCATTGTATGTATATACCACATTTTCTTTATCCATTCTTCTGTTCACAGACACTTGGGTTGCTTCCATCTTTTGGCAGTTCAGAATAATGCCACCATAATTATCGGTGTGAAAATATCTGTTTGAGTCACTGCTTTCAATTCTTTAGGGTATATACCTAGAAGTATAAAAATGAATAATGACAACTAACTTTCATTAATAACTTAGTTATTGCCAGGCACTGTACTAAATGCCATCATACATTTCCATTTAATTCTTATAACAACCTAGAGAGATAAGTTTTTTTCAGCCTCATTTTACAGATGAGCAGCCAAAGGCTCAGTGTGGTTAAGTAAAAATTGTCCAAGGTCACACAGGTCCCTTGGAATCCAGGACCCAAACCACGGTACAGGGCCTATCATGTGCTGATTCCATCATATCATATCAGCTTTCTGCAGGACGGTTCTGATATACCTAGAAGCACATACTTCAGTCCCCAATTTAATTTGCGCAGAGCTAAACTTTTCAGTTTTAGAAAAGCTTTTTGTAGTTCAGGTATGCTCTCACATAAGCACAAAGTAACTTGTATAACACAGAATACACAGTAGACACATTCATTCATTTAATTTTTATTAAGTACCTATTATATACCAAACCTGGTTCTAAGGGCTGGGAGTATAATGGCTTATACTTAGTGACTAAGAGACATTAAACAAATCATCTTACAAACAAATATAGAAACATAAATCCATGCAGGTGTCATCAAGGAGAATTTAAAGGTTGAGGAAAGACTGAAGCAGAAAAACCTGGATTAGATTTGCATGGGTTGGAGGTGTCATTAACAAAGACTTCTCTGATGAAGTAACATTAAAACTGAGCCCAGAAGGATAAATTGTGTAAGTGAATGGAGTGGAGAGTGTTGGGGAAATGGGAAAGGGCCGAGTGAGATCTCTAGAATGGGAAATGCTTCGCAAATTATGACACTCAGTTTAAAATCCTATGCATTTATACATTACACTTAACGGGGGAAGATTGTTACAACATGTCAGGTATTGTCCTGTGGATAAATATAAATATAACAGGATGAATATAACAGGATCCCTTCTATGGAACAGCTCAGTTGCAAAGATAAATGGTACAATAAAGACGTAAACAAGAATGCCTTGGGAACAGAAGGGAGAGCAACCAACGCATCATAAAGAGGCTCATATTTGAGCTGAGTATTGAAAGATGAGTGGTTCATATTGCACAAAAGTGGGAAAGTGCTTTCCAGGCTCAGGGAAGATAAGAAATGTGTGTAAAGGCACAGAGACAAGAGGCCCATGCACCCCAGAGACATGGCTGAGGCTACTAATTAGAGAAGGAACCAGTCATTAGGCTGTGGCCAGGTTGTGCATGGTGTGTACATCCTATTTGGTAGTCTGGGTGTTAACTTCTTAGCAAGATATTGGGGGGTTTAGGCAGAAGCAAGATGTTTAAAAGGTAACTGTGGCAGCAGTATGGGGTTTGAATTGGAAGGGGGTGGAGAAAGGCAGAAACCTTTGTGATTTTCCAAGCATAAGAGAAAGAAGTTCTCAACAAAGTCCTTGGCTGTTAGATTGGAGAGAAAGGGCCAGATTCAAGACACATTTCAGATGACTCAGAGCAGCTGGCTATACTGAGGATAAAGAAAGAATGTTTAAATATTTACTTAACCCAGAGCTCAAAGGCACTTCGGTGTTAATTTGAAGATCTGCCTCTTCCTCAAGGTACCTGATTGCAAACTGATAAAATACTCTCTCTATATATATATACATAGACAGATAGATATAGATACAGATAAATAGATAGACATATAGATAAACAGATAAAAGGTAGATAAATGATAGATGATAGATGGATAGACAATAGATAGATAGACAATAGATAAATGGGTGGTGGGTGGATGGATGGATAGATAGATACATATGTACATACATACATACATACATACATACATAGGTGTGTGGATGGCTAGGTAGGTAGGTAGATAGATGGAGGGATGGATAGACAGATACATTGATTGATCATGGGATGATAGATAGACACACACACATATGCATGTGTAGTCACTGTAGCACTTCGCTGAAGGATCTCCACGAACTATGCAAAGGCCCCTTTTTAACCTTAATCCAATAATGGAAAGAAAACCAGTGTGTGATTTCTAGTGCCTGCAGACAAGATTGCAAACACTGCGATTTTTTATCCTTTAGCTAGACTCTGCAGGTTGTAATCTATGTATTTTGGGTAAGATGTTACACTTATCTTTGGGTTTGTTTATTTATAAACACTTGCAATATATACAGGCTCATTTGCCACAGATACGTGCCTGCAAATTTAACAATTGTCTCCTGTCAAAACACAGAGAAGCACTCTAGATGTTCTCAAGTGCTCCTATGTTCAAAAAGTTTTCATGGATACAAAGGGTGGGGGGGTGGAGGGGGTTACAATAGCAATGCTGGTTTCAGTTCAGATTTAAGATCAGAAGTATTGAGTTCTTCCTTTACAAATAGTGCACATGAATCTGGAGAAAGTCCATAGTTAAGACTTGTCCCTTCCTTTAAGGAGATTGCAGTGTGCTGGGAGGCAGATTGAAAAATGGCTTTCATTCATTGTGCTAAATACCGTGAGGTACTACTTTCGGAAAGAAGTTTGAAGCCCAGAAAACTAGAATATGCAAAGACTTGGGGTATGAATATTGAGTCTGGGGCATTGATAAGAGGTTAAAGAAGAGGTGGCATCATATTTTGGAAAGATCTCTGCCATTCACTAGCTCTGCAATTTTAAGCAAACTACTTAACTCTCCCTAAACCTCAGTATCTTCATTTTTAATCATGTGAATATGTGTTCTATTTATCTCATAATTTCTGAGGAGCACATGAGAGAGTTCACACGAAAGCAATTTGAAAACAATGAGGTACATATTAATGTTAGCTTCTATGGATATCATTACTGAAAATAGAAAGAACCTTTCTTTCTTCCAATGTATTCTCTGTGCCTCTTTCCTTATGGGCTACTTACACCCTTGGAACTGTGCTTATTTTTCCTCCTTTAAGAAAATGACACAAAACACTACAAACTTGCAGAAGGTGGCAGAGGGTACTGCCTGGGTATTGGAGGGAATGCCTGCCATAACCTTTGGGATTTAACTGCAGGCATCTCTCTTCTGCTGGTTAACATAGGCTAAGCATCTGTGGAATGAAGAAGGCATGCTATCCATGGGATTTTCACAAATATCCCTTAATCCAGCACCCCTAAAATGGTCGTATGAAACACACATCTGTGAAAATATTGGCTCCGTGTTAGAGGACTATGTTGAGAGAACAATGGGAGGAGGCATCATTGCTTCAGTGAATTAACTCTTCCTCTACTAGCCTGACTCTTTCCACAAGCTGTGTCTGACTTACTGTTACCACTAGGGAGGCTCTAGGGTCTGCAAAAAGAGAACATTGGAGGGCTTAACACATCCAGCTAAAGCAGATTATATTTTGAGAATATTTTGGAAGGTGAATTGTTTGCTTTACAGAAATAAGAAAACTATTGTCATTTCTAAGCCCAGAACTATTTTTTAACAAGCTAGGGAAAACTGAAAAAAAAAACAGGTAGAACAGTTTTCTCAAGAGAATGCAGTGTAGTTAGAATGTACACTATTTTTTCCCATTGTGTATTTGGGTAAAATATGTGCACTGAAATTTCAGTCAAATCATAATGCAGAAATAATCCAAAATATGACAGATTTATAAGCTATGTACTTTTTATTTATTTTCTAATGTGGATTCCCCTAAGAGCTCAAATGTTCTACTTGTTACTTACAGCTTCTCCTTGAAAGGAGTTACCCCTAAGTTCTCAGCAGCAATAAAACTCCAGGCTGTGTAGTCGTTGGAAACAAGCATCAGCCATAATGCACCTTTGCCATGCCTCAGACTGGTTTGGAGTCTACCTAGATCTTCCTGCTTGGTAATTAACAATTTATAATTAAAAAGGAAGTAGGAATAAATCAGAACGACTATAGGACTTCAACTACCTCGCTCTGTTTTCTTCCCTTTTATTTTGAGGATCTGAAGAAAAATTGGGAAGAAGGCTTTAGGTATCTGAAATCTTCTATTTGAGAAGCTTTACCTCCTTTAGTTTTTGGAGTTGTTCAATCTATTCATTGTATCTTTCAAAGAGGAATCAAGCATGACCATTACCATCCCCTGCACCTAACACTGAGGAAATATACGATTGCATCCTTATTCTCAAGCACCTCACTCTAAAGGCAGAGGCACCAAACAGCAAACTGTAATACAACAGGCGAGGTCCCTCCCTGAGAGAGCATTCAAAATGTTGCAGTAGAGATCATTGTTTCTACTTTGGGCATTGGAGGAGAGGATAGGGAAAATGCAGAGTAGAGATGGCACTGGACTTCTCAAAAGATGTGCTGTGTTTTCAGGTGGTAGTCAAGGGAAGAGGAAGGAAAAGCAAAGCTCTGGAAGATCTGGTACTTTGACAGCCCAGGGGGTGCTGTCTGTGCAGTGTGCTGGGTCTATAGTGTGCTGAGCTCATTGGGAGCATGCTTGGAGATGTGTTTCTCCATTGGGCTTGGGGTTAGATTACAGAGTGCCCAAGGCATGCAAAAGGACATATGTGCTAAACCTGCTAAGCCAAGGTGAGATAAATGAGTAAGGGGAGGAGTAGTTTGGTTAGATCATTGTCAAGAAGGTCATTCTGGCCACATGAAGAGGGTACACTGGAGGGAATCAACAATGGAAAGAGACCAGGTAGGAGGCTAGTGCACCTATCTATGTGAAAACTGGTGAAAAAATAACCCAGGACAATGACAATGAGAAGTAAGAATTGAGAAGAGCTTCAAGCATTTTCCTACACTGAGCTTCAGTTCATTGAAAATCAGGGCCTGGAGTTGGGACAATGGCGACAACAAGTCCAGGTATCTTGTTAGGCTTTACAGAGATAAACTTAAATGGACATGGCCCTGACACTTTACTGAGCCCTTCTTAAATTTAATTGAAGATTAAATTAAATTTAAAATTATTTAATTTCCATCTCACAACACAGTGAGTGTAGCTACTATTACCATCTGCATTTCACAGATGAGGAAACTAAAGCTCAGGTAAAGTGTTAAGATTCAAATCTAGACTCAGAGCTCTGCTCCTAATTACTGGGATATGAAGCCATTAAAAAGATATTTCATAAGATAATCTTACAGTATCATTAGTAGCAGGGACACAAATGCATTGCTGGTGGGACAAAGGGGAAAAAGCAACTAACTCTTATTGGGGGTCAGCAAAAATTTCATCTAGTCTTAAAGACTATGTTTTAAGGGATCATTAGGAATTTATCCCATTCTAGGACAAAACAACTAGTGTGAAATCAAGGAATTCAAAAGGGTCTGGAATGTTCATGAAATGCTTTTTGAGTGAGTTATTGAAAAGGGGGCTGAAATGGGTGATATACTTGGACATTCGCACAGGCCCACCATCCCATTTAAAGGAAGAAACGTGGACAGATGGGAAATCTTGGAAGATTTTGTAAATATTTTCCCTTTGGTTTTGCCTTCCAATCTATAAGCAGTAAGTCCCCTGTCTTCATTTCCTCTGCTTCCTCCTAGGCCCCCACCTGCCTGCCTTCTACAACTAGGCATGATACATATCTCCTTCTACCAAGAGGGCACCATTAGTGCTATTGCCATGCAACTTAAAAATTATTTTTGAGAATAATATTCATTCTAAAAATATGCTGTATTTATATTTACAGGCTTAAATGAGTGCAAAGACTCATTCTCAGGTATTTCTTTCTCCTGCCCTCTGTTTCCTTACAGTTCCTCCCCAGATTATGAATATCTCATCAGATGTCACTGTCAATGAGGGAAGCAGTGTGACCCTCCTGTGTCTTGCTATTGGCAGACCAGAACCAACGGTGACGTGGAGACACCTGTCAGTCAAGGGTAAGACCTTTACCAGTGGGACATTCCCAGAGTTAGGATGTTAATGACTTGGTTCTCATGTACAAGAGAATTTCAGGAATCAGAAAAACAGTGCTGAATTTGTAACAGGGTAATGTAAAATCAAATGGGTGAGATCCATCAGCCATGGGTATTCCATACCCAAAAAACATTTTATATAGAATATTTACTGAATTATTATCTCAATCCTTTTTCTGACCTTTTTATTTCTCAATTATTAAGAGCAGAGGTGCCATAGAATATCTTCCAAAAAAGATACTAATTTCTCAAGGGAGAGACGGGTAGATCAGCTGGTGGTTTGACCTTTCTTGAAATAGAGAATGTTCATTGAGAATTTTGGAGTTACTGATGATCCAACAGATAAAAGACCTCCTTGCTTCAATACCTCCGGGACTTTTGTAAATAGTTCACCCTGAGTAGAAGGATAACAAAAATGATTAAGTACACCCGAGCACACCTAGGCTGGGCATTTGATGGCTGGCATTAAAGCACTGGTTATAATCATCTTCCAGGTAAAAAGAAGGGAACCAAAATGGCAGTGGGCCTTATCTCCTTGGAACTATAAAATTTGTTGCAAGTTGAACTGGAATATATAAGCATGGATCCATTTGATATATTTACACTGTTATAAGAATCTTGTGATTAATTCTAGAAAGTGTACAAGAAATAAGTGTTCCTTCAGGCAATTGAAAATCCTGACCCAAAACCCAGTGAATAGGAAAATGCATGGAATGTGCCTGTGTGTGATGCAAAAATAATATAGATGCAGAAGAAAATATAAGAGAAAATCTTAGTAACTTTAAAGTAATCAAAGATTTCTTAGGATACATTAATCCCTAAACATAAAAAGATAAATTGAGCTTCATTAAAATGAATAAGAGAAAACATCATTAAGAATAAATGAAAAGTCAAGCCACAGACTTGGAGATAACATTTGCCATACATATAAAGAATTTATACCTAGGATATATAAAGATTTCTTTAAACACAATTATAGGACAAATAACCCACTTCAAAATGAACAAAAGATTTGAATAGATAATTCAATAAAGAAGATAAGGGAATAGAAAATAAGCACATGTAAAGATGGTTAAGATATTTGTTTACCAGAAAAAAGAAAATTAAACCACAATGAGATATCACTGGACAACCACTTGAATGGCTAATATTAAAAAGACTAGTAAATATTAATGAGGATGTGAAACAATTGAATCACTCATTCATTAATGTTATGACTGTAACATGCTATCAGTACTATGGAAAACAGTTTGCCATTTCTGTACAATGTTAAACATACATTTGACATATGACCCAGCAATTCCACTCCCAAGAATTAACCCAAGATAAATGAAATATGTCCATAAATATGCGTGAAAGTTCATAGCAGCTTCAGTCATAATATCCCCAAACTATAAACAGCCACATATCTGTCAACATATGACTAAGTAAATTGAGGAATGTTTGGACCACAAATGACTATTCACAACTAAAAGAAGCAAAACATATAACATAAAACTCAGAACAAAGTGAACAAATCTCAAAAACATTATGCTGAGAAAAAGAAGCTAAAAATACACAATGTATAATTGCAGTTATATTTTATATATGGAACAGGCAAAACTAATCTACATTGACTAAAAGCAAAATCATTGGTTATCTAAGGAAAAGATTTGGGGGAAATTGACTAGAAAGGGGCACATGGGAACTTTTTGGAGTGGTGAAAATATTCTATTTTATGGTTCGGGCAACAATCTTTGTCTAAAGCTCTACAATATCCAAAATATTAATATTATAAAGTAGTATTAACAAGAATATTAGAATTTACATGATATATCAGAAAGCACAATTTTAATATAAACACAGTAATAGCTTATACACCCAAAGATGGAGGCACCTATGGGGTTTTTGCCTAAAGTGTAGAGGAATTTTAGATTTACATTATATACTAAAATAGGTCTACACATCAGACCAAATTCTATGCATTTGGTAAAGTAGGATGTCTTTATAAATGCTTGAAATCCCAAAATGCACTTTTGTTTGATCCTAAATACATAGTTCTCTAAGCCCGGAACTTTTTGAAAAGCATTTTGAGTATGTATAAGTGTTTTGCAGTGATTCTTTGCAATGGTACACTGGTAAGAGTTCCTTCTTGAAATAAAGGAGATTCATCCACATTCCCGGCATTTTGTATAATGTAATAGTTACAATTCAACCCCAAAGCCCAGAAAATCTTAAATTTGAATTTTCCCTCTCCTCTTTAAATCTCACAAACTGTGCTCTACTTTCAAGTCTCCTTTTGTTATCTCATAGCCCTGGCCTTCACTTTGCTATCTTTCATTTCCCTTACTGTCTTTTTCTTCCCTCTTTTAACGGCATTTAAACATTTAAGCTCAAAGTATTATTTGCCGAGTTTGAAAAGCACTGGAACCTGGAGGTTTTGCAAGTTGAAAATTTGCATTTTCAAGGTGGCTACCAATGTTTATTTTTAGAAAGAAATTTCTTCTTAGTTGAAGTTGGGGAGGCTTAGGAAAATTGTTTTACCTGTTCAGAAGAGCAACAAATAAAATCAACCATCAAACAACATTTTTAGGACAATTTACTGGTTTCCTGAGCACATAAGAATTAGAGATAAAAGTTACAATGACATTTCCTTTAAAACACGATAAGATTACATTGGAGGATTCAGCTAATCCAATGTTTGAAAGATATTGTTTAAAATTTGTGGATCTATATCATAAGAATAAATAAACAACTTTCATTTAGAAAAATAGTTTAATTGTAAAGATTGAGAAGAGTAGTAACACCATGGTTTAAAATGACAGACTGACCATACTCCCTAGAAATTATAGAATATATAAATGGATAACTAAATCCACAATCACACTAGAGAGCAATAATGGTAAGCTTTGGCAGAACACAAACTATGAGGAATCTCTGAAGAGAAAAAGTATATAGATGTTAAAGAAGAAATAGATAGCTCAAAATAGAGGAATAAAATCTACACCTGGAATGAAAACTGGGTGAAAAGAGAGGGATTCAGGAGAAGGAGAACCCTGGCAGCATTTCCTAATTTCCTTGGTGTAAATATTCCCACCATGGCCATTTTCAAGTTACTAAAGAGATGTAACTGAACACAGAGTTGGGAAGAGGTGATAGCATTCAGCTCTCATGATCTGTAAGAGCCAGCTCAAGTGCACCACTGGTTTCAGGTGCAAATAATAGAAGCACCTGGTGGAGTTATTGTAGTAGAGGAAGTAGACCTTATCCTTGCTCCTGGGTCCGTCTTCCAGATAAGAATAGCAGTCAGAGAGACCAGAGAGTGCCCCAGGTGAATTTTAGGAAGGGAAAGCACTTACCCCAAGATTAGTCTGCTCATTTTCCTCTACTCACATGTAAAAGAATCTACAGTATGCACCAAAGTAGGGTTGCCAGATTAAAAAGTTAAACTACAGGCTTCCCAGCTAAATTTAAATTTCAGATAAATAGCAGATATAGTATGATATATATGTATACATATATATGTATATATACATGTATGTATATAGGTATACATCATGTGTGCATATATATGTCCAAATATTCAAATATTGCAGGGGCATATTAAGCTAAAATTTATTGTTTATCTGAAATTCAAATTTTACTGGCATCCTGTATTTTGTTTTGTTAAATATGGCAACCCTACACCAAAGCAACATATTCTGCCTTCCACACAAGCTACTCGGGAATTTCAAGAGAGAATATTAATTTACAAGACGTGCAAAATCAAGAGTCATCATATATTTGAGGAAAGCCAATGCTATAAAGGCACTAAATTGTTCAAACAGAAGCTTTTTCAACTGAGGATAAAGGATAAATAAAGTAAGCAGATCTTAGGTTATGTGTAATTAATACTGTCAGCAAGATACAAAGGACTTTTTGTTTAAGTTATCTAAAGGGTTTTAAGAAATTTAAAATGTGATTATCAAAACTAAAAAAAAAATCCATATTTATATCCAATAGCAGAATGTACTCCGCTGGAGAATGGATTAGTAGCTTGGGAGAGCCAGGCAAGGAGTTATCCAAGAATAAAGGAGGACAAAAAGAGTGAAATTAAAGTTAAGAGACATGATGGATGAATCCAGGAATTTTAGCTTATACCTATTCACATTGTTCATAGTCAATCCAGAAGGAGAGGCTAGAGATCCTGGAAGGGAGCCAAATCAAAGAGAATAACCAAAATTTTCTCAAAATGAAAAAATGGCATGAGTACAGCATAGGCTATTTTTATGTATCCACCCTGAGATACATGGTACTGTAATTTTAGAACACCAATGGTAATGAGAAAATCTTGTGAGATGTCAGAGGGAACCAAAATATAAGAGGAATACCCACAAAGGAATGAAAACGAGAATGACATCAGATTTCTCATCACTGACACTGAATGTAAGAAGAAAATGGGACTGTGTGTCAAAATCTGGGAAAATGTAACTTTGATCTTGGAATTATGTACCAAATTAAACTGATTGAAATATTAGGACCAAATAATTGAGTTTTCAGGCCTTCTAGGCCACAAAAGCTTTTTGCCCACTGAAATATAGGGGATGATCTCTGATGAAGAAAATTAAGAGATGCTCAAGAAATTAAATGGAGGAAGAAATGTGAAAATCAATTCATAATAAATGTAAAATTTACTATTAGGTCAAATAAGCATTGCTATTTTAAAAATATTTAGAAATTAATAACTACTTGCAACCAAATAAAATAGAAGCAAGGCAATTAATAGAATGCTAATTTTTTTTTTTGTCTTATGAGAGGAGGCTAGAGATACTGTATCTAGAATATTATCCAACACTTAGAAAAGATGGGAGCAAGACTGTATACGTTGATGGAGAAAGATGTTTACTATGCATTGTTATATAAATGAGAAGCAGATTACTGACTAGTATGAAGTGCAGGATGACATGTTACAAAGATGAATATACCTATATCTACATGTTTACGTGTGCATAAGGCATGCCTGGAAGTCTATACTTCCAACTCTTAATAGTTATTTATAAAGGGAGTGGAGTTGTGGGGTTGAAGGTGGAGGAAGTTAGAAGAAATTACAGTTTCCATCATTAGATATTTTTATAAGAAACATATTTCAGTATCTTAGAAAACAGAAATATTTGTTTCCAATTTGAAAAGAAAATTCAAGAATGCTACTAAGGAATGTGTAACCAACTATTTTGTACAGGCTCCTTGGGAATTTTTTTACATTATGCAGTTGATTTAGCCTGCTGTCTAACATGGTGCATCTGACGCTATATGCAGAGATGGCTAAGTCATTTGTCATAGAAAGTGCCACTTCTCTGAGAGTTCCTGGGATCCCCTTTTAAGGAACTTTTTAATTCAGACTCATTTTCTTTAAAAACAAAACTGCATTCCTTCTTGTGAATGTAGTATGAAATGTTTTGAACCTTCTCTGAGTTTCCAGCTGTGGCTCTGAAGACATCCCAGCTTTTCTGAGCTGCAGACTGGGTTTGCAGCTGGACACTTCCCGACCTCCAGCTTCCTTTGCTATTGTGACAGGATGTGCCAGGATTCCTGGAAATAAGGCATTTCAAGAACACATCTGCCTCACTTGTGAGGAAAGCTGGAGATTTTATGGAACCATGATTAAGTGTTGTGAACATCTTAAAGTAAAGTGCTATGTAAACACATGTTTGGAGTTTTGGCGTTTTGCTGTGGACGCACAAACTGCTGAACATTTTGCCGTGTATGTATTCTTTGTCTTTAGACATAAAAAGTCACATTAAATTTTTTGAATAGAAGATAATGGTTCTTTAAATATACATATGCAAATACAAATATATGGATTTACTTGCAAAAATTATGTAATAGCGTTCACTCACCTAGAAATCTGTAATGACTTGACCCACGGCTTAGGAGCTAGGATAATCATGAAATCACAGGCCACCATAGCAAATAATTTTCCACTAAAAAGAGTGGACAGACCCCAGAACAGGCAAGGCAAAGTGAACTGGCAGGCAGCCAGTGTGTTTGGAATACATTTGTGAAACAGGTGGGTGCCTAGAGTTACTTTATTTTCCTGTTCGGAAAGACATGAGAAGGGGAGCTGGGCCAGCACTAATTGGGAGGCTATTCCAGGCATTTGAGTAATGTGAAAATAAAGTTGTGAAGATGGGCATGGCAGAAGAAGATGGTCTGGACTTCTGTGTTCTAAGACCTTCTTAGGTCTTTCCCTCTCAGTAGCCTTGTATCCCTTGCCCCATTTCCAACATGACCTATTTGGAAAGGCCAGATGTTTGGGGGAAAATAATAAAGTCCTGTTTTCTGTTTCCTTCACACTGAGATTTTAAAGTGACAGTCATTCACCTGTGAGTGAGTGGCTCATACAATCTACTCATATGCCAGAATCCCTCAGGGAACAAGTGAATGAGTTATTTCAGAGGTGAATTTTCCAGGTAACCTAAGCTGATTCCTTTAAGCATTGACTTGAATCATTTTTAGTGGAAGTACTTTAAAAATGTATTATGTTCTCCTCTGTTTCCTTGAGTATATTGAAATGTCTTTAGCCTCTTCTTTATAATGTAACATCAACATTATAAATATCAATAATTTGTGTCTCAGCATCTGTTACTGAGATAGCTAGGAGTATGGACCCAACATACTATGCTGAATTCTGGCATCTGTTTCTTATAGTTGCTTTGTTTTTCCTTTTATTTCCCCTCCAATCAAACTATTAGTTGTCAATTCTTCCTGAAGTCAGAGTACCTGCCTTTTAGCAGCCATATTTCTTCTTGATTTTCTGCTTCTAATTTGGTTCATATAACCAAGTTGATTAATTCTGAATAATAAAAACCCAGTGGTAGAAGAAGACCATCTCTGAGGAAGGAGCATGAGCTTCCATGAAACTTCATGAATGGCAATGGTGATAGCTATGTAAAGGGAAATACCATTTTGCTTTGTTCTAGATATGTGAGTGAAGTCTGTGCAAGTGAAGAGCTAATACTGCAAAACCATAACCCATGGCCTTGACCTGTCTGGGCAATTGTTTCAGTTTGCTGTTCACTCCGCTAGATACTAAGGTTAGGAAACGCACTTATCCAAGACTATTTCTACTAAAGCCCTTATTTTTCATGGTAAAAAAAATTCTCAGAAGAAAGTCCAAGAAATTGCCAAGTCCTTAACACTCCAAATAAAAGAAGCAATAACCCCCACCTATGTGTAGTTGTCAATACCCTTTGTCTAATAGAGCAAGCTTGTTGATAGACTGTGTACTTCACAGTCTTAGAAACCCAAGCTTGAAATCTGGCCTGAGCTGTTAAAAAGCTGAATGGTCTTAGAAGAATCATTTCATGTCCCTGATCCTCAATTTCCTAGGCTGCAAAATGGAACTCTTTATGCCAATTTCATGGTATTATTTTAATGATCAAAGGAGAAAACAAAACAAAACAAAAAGGGGGAGAGAAAAGGAATGGAAAGCATATAATAGATCCTCAGCAGTTCTTTCCAAATTATAGTTGTGTCATGTTTTCATTTAAGTTCACCCTCTGAATCCTTGCAGCTTACACTTTGCCTGTGAGGCATTTGTACTAGTATTAAGTTGAGCAATTATTAAGTGCCAAGCCCTGTTCTACACACTGAACAAATTTTAGCACCTTTAATGTCCAGCAGCCCTGAGAGAAAAGTACTAATATTTGTCATTATACTCTTTCTATTTCTGTCTTATTCCTTGACTGTCCTGGATCATTCATTTAGGGATTTGGTTCACCTAAAAATGGGAATAGTATTTTTATTTGTAGTGATGTTTTATTTGTAATAGTCAAAAATGGAAACAACTCAAAATGTCCTTCAGTGGATGAGCAATTAGGCTGTGGTACATTCATGCAATGGAATACTATCCAGCAATAGAAAGGAATAAAGTATTGACACACACACAACAACAACTGGGATGGGTCTTAAAGGCATTCAACTCAGTAAAAAAGGCTAATATCAAAAAGTTGTATACTCTATTATTCCAGTTATTTATTTTATTGTTTTTACATTCTTGAAATGGGACTGTCAAAGTCAAGGTATGACTGCAAAGGGAAAGCAACTTAAAGGTGTTCCTTGGTGGTGATGAGACTGCTCTCTGTCTCAATTTTCGTGGTACTAACATGAATTTATACAGGTGATAAAATGTTATACACAAAGATATAAAAATATGATTATGTGCAAAAACTTGTGAAATTCGAGTAAGCTCCATCGTCTAGTTAATTGCATTGTGACAATATCAATTTCATGGTTTTGATAATGTGCTTTCCTTATGAAAGATGTCACCATTGGGGGATCAGGATGATGAGAACATGGGAACTCTCTCAAACTTTTTTTTCAACTTCTTGTGAATCAATAACTATTTTTTTTAATGTAAAAAGAAATAGGAATGATAAAGTAAGTGACCTGTAGTGTTGCACTAATAACATGCTTACAAGGGAATTTTTTCTTCATGAATTATTTTCACATGCATCATCACAAGTTAGTTTTGCAACAACCCTGTAAAGTAAGTCTAAGAAGGAATTATCCTGCCCAACATACAGGTGAGGAAACATACTTGGAAAGAGTAAGTAATGACTGAATGACATAGCTGAAAAAGTAGTCAATCTATGAAAGGAAACTAGCTCCTGAATTTTAAAGCTCTTTATACTCTATAAGGAATCTTCTATGGCTTGCAGTTGGAATGGGTACAATAAAAATTTCTATTTTTTTAATCAAATTCTGCTTGTTACCTGGGGCACATATGGGTGGTCATTAGTTTTGAACATCAGCATACTCTACATTTCCCTACTTAACTCCATACATACCCTCCTACACCTAGGCACTCTCTAGCATCACCCACTATTGTTCGAACAAAAGTAGAGTCCCCAAAGGAAAATCACATTCACGCCATTGTGTGCTGAAAGCCCCTGTCATTCCTTGACTTCAATTAAAATAAACCTGCTGAGATCTACTAACCTCATTTCTCTTCTCAACCATCCCAGATAAAACTCCCAGCCACTAATAGGAGTTACCTATTAGTTGACCCTTGGCATTATCCAGTCTTGCTGCTACTTCTTTGTTTCTCTCCAAGGCAGCCAGGATCCTTTTTTTTTTCTTATCTAAAGTCTTGTTTAGAGCCTAATTAATCCCCAGAGTGTGAGAAAGAGGTGTCGGAGATGAGGAACCAAGGTTATACATAACTTGCTCAGTGGAACAGTTATGGCCAAACAAGCTGTTCCTCTCACATTTTTTGCAAAGCAAATTTATGTTCACTAGCTTTGTTTCTGGTTGTAAATGAGAAGTGTATGAAGGTCTACCAATGCGCTTTTTGCCATATGGGCACCCATATGTTTTCCCCCCTTTGCTTGCGTACATTTTCGCTTTGGCATGCACATATGCCGGTATTTTTGCAACTTAACAATATTAAAACTAATCCCACTTATGCTCCTTTTGTGTGAGTTGATTGATTCATAAATTCCTAAGGATCTCTTCCTTGGGTGGCGGAGGTTCTTTTGTGTGGGCAGCGGGAAGGCAGAGTAGGCTATCCCGCAGACGATGCAGACAGCCAGCTTGCTTGTTCAGCCTGTGATTCTGATCCATGCCCCAAAGTGTGACCCCAATCCCAGGAGCCCAGGACCTCTGGGTTCATAAAGGCTTCTCACCCCCTGCCTATAAGGCAAAGCCCTAACTAAGGAAAAGATAGTAATTCCCTAGAGTTCCCTTTCTAAAGGCCCAGGTGAAATAGCACTTTAGAGAAAACAATCATGATGCCTTGAGGTATTATTCTTGATATGTAACTACTCAATTCTACATACACTCTTCACACTTGAGTTGAGAGAAACTATATTATCCCAGAAATGAGGCAGCTGCAAATTAGGCTTGCATTAGAATGATTCTTAGCTTCTTGGCCAGGCTTTTTAGATGATAAAGGTATCATGGCAAGTGAAAAGCCCAACTATCTCAAAAGTGAAATTGGAATTCCAATGCTGCCCTCTGTCTGTTGTAGAGCCTTCTCTATATTTACATCACACTCATTTGTTCATTCATTCATTCACCTGACATGTACTTAAGAACATTTGCTAGTTCTTTCAGAAACAATGGTATGTAAAATAGACCTTGTTCCAGCCCTTGTGGAGTTTGTCTAGTGGGGGAGATAGTAATCAAATAATCAAGAATATACAACATTTAACTGTGATAACTGCTATGAGCCTGGGCATAAAAGGGAGGTGTGCCGTAGTCTGGATTAAGTCTTTCCTGAGGTAGCCATGCTTGAGCTGAAATCTGAAGATGAATTGGAGTTAAGCAGTAAAAGGGCTTGGGGTATGTAAATGTGTTGGGAGTGGGCTAGGGGAGCATCATGCCATAGGCAGGAGGGATTGTGGAAGAGATGAAAGAACTGTATCTAGACTATCTAGAAAGCAGAAAAGAGAACGGGCTGAGATGTCAGGGGCCAGGTCTCTCGGCGCCTTTTAGAGCAAGAGAAAATACAAAGAAAGTTTCAAATGAGAGAGCTTGGAATGGAGGTGTTCATGTCTCTGGATTTAACTAGGAGCATTTCACTTCTGATCTACTCATTATCTATGTAAATCTGTCCCAATTTCCCAACCTGTAAAACAGAAAGCGGTTAGTAATCATATGCTTCTCTTACGGAGGAAGGGAGAATGGAATTGAAGAGTATCTATTTCAAATACTTTTTAAATTATAATATAAGAACGGATATTAGCATGTATCATGGCAAGTGAAAAACCCAACTAACTCAAAAGTAAAATTGGAATTGGAAAAGCATCCAATGCTGCCTGCTGCCTGCTGTAAAGCCTTCCCTATGCAATTGCTATATCAAATTATACTATTGAAGTCAGTTGGCCACTGATAAAATGTAGACCAGCTTTATAAGTACTGCAGATCTAATTGGCTCAGTGGTAGGTCCACAGTGACTCTTGATGCTGAACAAAAATTGTGGGCTTCAATAGAAAATATAAGTGGCCTGATTCCAAACTAGCACTCCACAATCACGTCTGAGATAATGTCCTTTAATTTAGCACTGCACTCCTTCATCGGCCAGACATTGACATGACCCCGGAGAACCTTGTTTTCTCCTTCCCTCCCGGACCACCATCCTTGGTAACAGCCTTAAGAGTCTTTTAAATCTACATCCTCCTGCCATCCTTGGTGTTCTCTTTTCACAGCCATTTACATCTCTTTTCTATAATCCTCTACACCTTTTGGGTAAAAGTTCTTATAAATCACCTTTTCTTGCTTAAGGTGTTTTAAATTGGTTTCTGTCACTCAGCCAATGTTATTCAGCTTAAATTCACCATGCAATGTGTAAACCTGTATGTATTTGAGGTGAAGAAAACCTAGTCCTTGTACCTTACAGTGGAATAGACAAGAGACAGGTAAAAAAAACAATTGTCAATTGCACCAGCTTGTGGTAAAGGTCAAGCCAGCCCTGAGAAGTCCCTCAAACAAAAAAAGACAGAGAGGGGGGCACCTGGGGTCCTTGATTAAAATTTCCAGGCCATTATCACCATCATAGGCTGTAGAAGACCTGGCGACTTGGATTAGAAGCTCTGGATGTGCTATTGAAGGGATGGCACCTCCACATCAGTCAGGAAGCTAAGACAGACACATTAATTCTGGTTCTGAGGTTTGCAACACTCAGGCTGCACCTGAGTGCATCCTTGTGTCCAGTGTTCGTATTAGGCTTTCACCATGATCTAGGCGCTGAGCATGCAGCAGTGTGTGGCATCAACTCAGCCTCTTGGAGCTCTTGCTCTTTTGGGTGAAGGTGATGAAGAGCAAACAATGACTGTGTCTTAATTGATTTCCTTGAAGTGGTATGCTCCACCCTAATCCAAGGTGAACCCTCTTCCCTTAGGACAGGTAGGTAGGCTTTTATATATGTGTGTGATATTTTCTACCACTTACCACAATGCCTTATATTCTAAACGTGATAGGAAAAAACGCATATATGTTTATCTTGTATCATGTCAAAGAAAATGAAAGGGAATGATGTTATAGAACTGTCTAGACTAGTCCTCAAATCAAAGAAGCAATATCTGGATGGTAAAAGGGAATTTTGATATATAGAGTGAGGGCTTTTTGGGGCTTTAAGTTTTATCCATATCAGGAGGCTGCAAGAGATTGTGGTCTTATCTCTAAAATTCTTGTCTTCCCTTTTCTCTTCCGTTACTCCTCACCATCCTCCTGTAAAAATGGTATGGTGAACTTAATAAGGTGGTTTTATCATTTGGGTTTTTATTCGTATCACATTTTCACCTGATAGTGAGGTTCCTACCTGTCTAAGTCTCTACCTAACGATGGTGTGGTGGAAGGCATTCTCCAACACCTGACCCTCACGTAAAGCCTAGGGCCTGTACTGGGAACTCATTAGCTTTATAAAGGGACTGCATGTCTAAGAGTAGGTATTGTTACTGGATTTTGTCTAGGTTCTTTGACTATGCTGCAGAAATGAATTTCAAGAGCACCTCAGGTTAGTAAGGACAGTAATTTATTAAGGTAGGGAGGTAAGAGAAATGGGAGAAAATAACAGATCACAGGTCCCGGTAGAGAGTAAGGGGCTGAAGAATGATAAAAAAGACTGATTTATAAACTATAATTTCCCATTATAGATTATAAATGCCCAGGTTTTACTTGTGTGTTGTTCCATGCAGAGGGGACACGGCGAGAACAGGGAGCAGAAGCCAAGAGAGAATGGGAGAGGTTTTGTGGCTGCTTTTTAAACCATTTATTATTCCATCCCTTTGCTAACAGCAAGGGAGGAGTCCCAGCTGTTTGTTGTTTTGATTGATTACCACAGTGATCAATCCCCTGGGTGGGCCCAATGATAATGTCCCTGGAGAATATCCCTGGTTTCTCCTGGGAATCTCATTCCAGATGGCAGAAATATCGCGAGGGTCTTCCAACAGCCATCTTGGGGGTATCAATATCTACGTGGGTTCCAGATCCATCTGTTGATTCCCTATCTTACTAGCCTGCTTCAGTATGGCTTACCTAAACAAACACAATCCAATTTTGACAAGTTGGCCAAGTGACCTTAGTATACTATAGTCTTGAATTTGTATCTGTGACACTAGCACTTTGAGCTTTCCTGTCTCTAGCTGGCTCTTTTCTTCCTTTTCTTCCTTCATAGGCTTCCAACAATGCTGGTCTGAGCTCAAAGATGGCTGAGGTTGAGGTGTGGCTCTAGAAATGGTGGTAGTGGGGGAATACTTCCCTCCCCAGTTTAAAGGTAGGGAACATGCTTAATTAAATGCCTCTCTTCATAGGAGACTCAGAGAGAGGTGCTTGGAGGATTTTAATTGGAGCGTGACCCCCTAGTCTTATAAGAGTTCCAGCCTGTAGAGGGGAACCCCACGGGAGAGAAAGAGGATCAAGGGGAACTGATCTCATTAAGCAAAAATAGTTGATTGTCACTTTGAATCTGGCTTCAGGGCTGGAGGCTGTGATAGACTCAAACACAAACAAGAGCTGGAATTGAGCAAGAGGGTGAGGGAATTTGACCTCACACAGAACCCTGAAAGCATTGCCCTAGGGCCCCCTCTTCATTTCCCTCCTGTTTGTGTGGGAAGCCTCATTAGTCAAAGAAGTCAATCATTAAAGTGCTTTCTTGACTTTTCTTTTTGTTTTTCCTTCTTATTTTTTCCTTATACCATCAACAGTTTCCTCAGTTCTTGATCACCTATCAGTGAGATGAGATCCTCTAGGGTGCTGGAGATAGTTTGGTTTTAATGAGACTCTGGATGATTTTGCTTCCTAGGAGAAATGCCTGGTAAAATAACTGATATAACCAGAAATACCCATGCATACTCTGCTTCCCTGATTCCTTTCTTTGTCCCCACAAGCTCTGCTCAACTCACCTCTGTTCTCCACAGCCCTGCAGCTCATAAATGTTCCCATCTCAGCCTCTCCTGGGCCTCCTCCTGCTCCACTGGAGCCCATGTTTATTTGTCCCCACAAGATTTGTGGAGGATGCAGTAATTACATCTGTAATGAAAGGGTTTGTCTCTCCTATGGGCAGTAAGGATGTTGTCAGCTCTGCTAATGAACAGAAGAGCCTCTTTTCAGAGCATCCTGGGGCCGAGAGGCATTCTGAGACATCAGGCAGAAAGACATAAAGAAGCTAACATTTGAGGCTTCGTCTTCCTGGCCAACCCACTTTTCACTTCTCAGTCTCTCCCCCGCCCCACTGCAAACTTCCTGCAGCCCACCAAAGATTTTTTCAGCAGGATTTCCTGTCCCTGAGGGCAAGAGCAAGAAGGCACTGGAATAAACTGGAATAAAGGCTGTTTGGCCAGAAGCCTATGAGTCACATTTTAAGAATTTCCCGATATTGCTTGCATCTCTGGTTCTGCCTTATATGTATTAGACCTAGAAACCTCCGATTCCCTCTCTAGCTGTAACTGCACACCTGGGAGTACAGGCCATCCAGTCCCCAGCAGGAATCCAAAGAGATCAGCCTGAGCCCCAGGCTGGCCAGGATATCCCCCTATCCCAGTGGTGTACCTCAAATCACCTGCACTCTAACTTCTCTGCTTTCACTTTTAAGACCTATGGATCCCTCAAGCTTTGTCCCACTGGACTTCCCCTATTGCTTTTTCTGATCGTTGGTTCCTTCCAAACCTTCCATTCTTCCTAGACTTTTCGGACTTCTGATTGTTTGCAGCTTAAACTATAAGTATCAGTCTAATAAAACAATGCATTGTCATCATCATCATTGTCATCATTAGTATCATCCTTTAACTTTATCTAACTACCATTTTAACTTAATCTCATTTGGTCTTCACGAAGATGTCAAAAGGAAGACAGAAAAATAAAATGAAGTGAAAGAGAGACAGAAGTAGCATACATTTTACAGGAAAGGAAATTGAGGCCCAGACTGGTTAAATAGATTGCAGCTGGAAACAACATTCTTTCAATTTTATATTCTTTCTTGCATTTCAATCATTCAAGGAAGAATTAATATCAGGTACTGTGCTGGACACTGGGGTTAGAAAGATAAATATAATTATACTTTTCATCAAGGACCTTAGTGAAAGACACAGCCATAATAACATATAATTATAGCACAATGTGGTATGTACATTAGTAATATATTCAAAATATTGTGGGTTCACAGAACATTGACTAACTCCAACTGGGAAATAGGAAAGAATCAGAGGTGGTTTCCTGGAGGAGATGACTACCTACATAAATCCTAAATTTGATTGAGTCATCAAAGGAAAGTGAACCATATGAATGAAGCGTAGGAGAAGAGGGATAAATGTTCCAGGCAGAGGAAACAAGAGGAAATGAAAAATAGCATGGTAATTGAAAATAAAGTGTTTCTGGAGCATACATTGTGAAGCTGCTGCAACCCAAATAAAATTGGGTCCCCTTGTGCCTGGACCAATTATGACATGACACTACACCCACCAAGAAAATAAAAGTATATTAATGTAAGCTACATCTTTACCCGATTCTTTCAAAAGGAGAAATGTGTTACATTACAGAGAGTAAAATACTTGAATGATGCTTTTTACCACTCGTTCTCCTTAAATTCCACTAACGATATGGCCATTTTTCTCAATGTTTCATAAAAACCCTAGTCAATCCTGATCCCTATTTTATCACCTTAACCACCTGGCCTCTTCTTTCAGTAGAAACTTTCTAAGTTTTCTAATGTAATGTAAATAAATTTAGCTTTGTCTTTAATATTCTTCAGTTATGCAGCTCTATCCATTATTATGTTCAACATAAAGCCTAAGAATGCAAAAAAAACTATGCTTTTTAATATATATTTTTGTCCCTATGAGATTGGTGTGAGATACTTAAGGATTTGGGGAGCAAATAATGAACTGCTAAACAGACAGAGAAAAAACAACAACAGGGATTTAAAAAGAAAATACATTTCCGGGTGGACACAACTTACATTAAAGAAAGTGAGTCTATTGTAAGGGTAGACTTAAATGAGTTTTGACAATTTTATACGTCTGCATAACTACCACTCTGATCAAGATATACTGCATTTCTTCCATCTTAAAAAGTTCCTTTAGTCTTCTTCTAAACACAATCTTACTCTCACTCCCCAGCTTGAGGCAAACACTATTCTGTTTTCTGCTGCTGTATATTAATTAGATTTGTTTTTTTCCTTAGAATTTATATATATATAGAATCTTAGAATATGTAACCTCATTTGCTTTTTTCTGGTCTTTCAGCATGATAATTCTGAATTTCATCCATGCTGCTGTGTGTATCCGTTCTTTCTTATTGCTGAATTGTAGTCCATTGTATGAGTATATCAAAGTTGGTATAGACATTTAGCAATTGAACATTTTGCTCTCTCTACTTTTTGGCTATTATAAATAAAGCTCTTATGAACATTCATGTACATGTCCTTTCATAGACATTTGTTTTCATTTCTCTTGGGTAAATACCTACAAATGGAATTGATGAGCCATATCATGAGTTCAGAAGAAGATGCCAAACTGTCTCTGAGCATTGCACCATTTGACAATTCCTTCTTCCATAATCGTATAGATGTTACAACTGCTCCACAAACTTGACAACATATGGTATTCTCTCCATTGTTTTTTTTTTTTTTCTTATTCTTTAGAGGTATAGTGTGTGTAAAACATATTTTGGTTTGTATTTGTGTTTCTCTGATATTGCCACATACCTTTTCATGTGCTTATTGGCCATTGGTATATCTTCCTTTGTGATGTGCCAGTTGAAATATTTTGACCATTCTTACAAGATTGTCTGTCTTCTAATTATTGAGTTATAATAACTCTTTATATTTTCTAAATAAAAGTCCTGGATCATATATGGATTAAGGATATTTTCCCTCCATCTGTGACTTGGCTTTTTACTTTCTTCAGGTTGTTTCTCCAACCTTTTAAATTTTGACCACATCCAGTTTATTAATATTTTACATTATTGTTCTGTCTTTATGTACCCTGAATAAAAAATAGGATTTAACTCAAGGTTATAGATTTTCTCTTATGTTTTTCTTCTAAAAGTTTTGGAGTTTTGCCTTTTCTGTTTAGGTCTGTGATCCGTGTTCATGGTAGGAAGTAAGGACTTAGGTTCGTTTTTTGTTTTTTTTTTCCATAGTTCCAGTTGATCCAGCATCATTTGTCGAAAACACTACCGTTTTCCTATGAATTACCTTGGATTCTTTGTCAAAAATCAATTGACCATTGATTTGGTCTCTTTCTGGATTCTATTTTTTCCATTAATTTATAAGTTTGGTATTATGCCAGTTTCATGCTGTTTTGATTGCTGCAGCTTTATAATAAGTCTGGAATTCAGGTAGTGTAAGTCCATCAACCTTGTTTCTTTTTCAAAATTTCAGTGATTCTGTATCCTTTATGTTTCTATATAAATTTAAAAACATCCTTCAATATTTACTATGAATAAATAAATAAATTTTGAAACCCTGCAAGGGTTTTGATTAGGAAGTTATTGAAATTATAGATTAATTTGGGGACAAATGACATCTTAATATTGAGGTATATTCTTATATTTATTTAGGTTTTGTTTAATTTATTTCAACAATTTTATATAGTTTACAGTGTATAGTCCCAAAGTATGTACATTTTAAAATGATGGTATAAAACATATTTTTAAAATTTTAATTTCAAATGCTTGATAATATATAGGGAATATAATTGACTGTTGTGTAATGATCTTGCATCCTGTAACATTGCTAAATTTATTTATTAATTCCAGTAAATTTTGTAGAGGTCTTAGGATTTTTTACATAAATGATTACGTCCTCAGTGAATAAAGACAGGACAGTTTTACCGCTTCTTTACCAATCAATATGCCTCTTATGTCTTTTTCTTGCTTAATAACACTGACTAGGTTTTTCTCGCCAATTCTATGTTAAATATAAATGGTGATAGTTGACATCTTTGTACTGTTCCTTATTAGATGAAAAGCATTTGTTTTCTCCCTGAAGTATAATACTACCTGCAGATATTTCATAGATGGTATTCATCTGATTGAGGAAGTTTCTTTCTATTCCTAGTTGCTGAGAGTTTGGGGTGTGTGTGTGTACGCGTGTGTGAATAGGTGTTGCATTTTGCAAATGATTTTTTCTGCATCTATTAAGATGACCATATGGCAAATTACAATGGTTGATATTTGAACATTAACCCAGCCTTGAATTAGCAGGATGAACCTCATGTGGTCATGATATACTATCCTTTTTAATATTATTACTGGATTCAATTTGCCAATATTTTGTTAAGGATTTTGCATCTAAGTTCATGAGGCAATTGATCTGCAAGATTATTATCTGATCTTTGTATCAGAATGATTCTGGCTTTATTGAATGTGCTGGGAAGTGCTTCCTGTTAATTTGTTTTCAGAAAGAGTTTGAATACTATTGGCATTGTTATTATTCAAAATAAATATTTAATAAGAATAATGGCTAATTGCATGTTTTTTTTCCTTTCTTTAATGGAAATATTCCAGCATTTTCCTATTAGTGCGATGCTGGCCGCTGTTTATAACACATTACAGAACAATATCCTACTTCCAACTTTATTGAGAATATTTGGTCAGATATAGATATTAATTTTTTAAATAAGCTATGGAAATAATCATATGCATGGTTTCCTTTGACTTACACATATGAAAAATGATATCATATTTGCTAATGTTTAAATATTCTGTCATATATGAAATTCTATTTGTTATTTTATTTATTGTTTTGGCATTAATAGTCATCAATAGGAAGGTCTGTTGTTCACCCAATTTTTAATGAATTTGTCTATCCGTTTTCTTCAAAATACCATGGCCAAATGAAGTGGTAGACTTTTCATCTTTTTTGTATTCTGGATCATTTTAAGTAGCAAGAAGGATTTTTATTCCTTAAAACTTTGATAAAACTTATTTATAATTCATACAGTTCCTAAGCCTGGTTTATGAGTAGCTCTTTGACAATTTTTTTCAAAACTTTCGTTGTTGTGGCTGTTCTCTCAAGATTTTTACTTCTTCAATTAATTTTGGAGATTTATGTGATCAATTTTGTGTCAAGACTGTCAAGTTTTTAAATATTTATGTTAATTTTTCATTACACATAAAATAGTATGTAGTGTCTGTGTATATAAATACACACACAAATTGTATATAGTTGTGTGCTAAATATACACAAGGGGTATACAAGCACATATATATTTCATATACTGTAAAATATATATAATAACATAATCAGTATAAGATACATGATATACAAGTATAAACACACAGAGATAATTCTATTATTATTAAATATATTATTCAGATTTTGAGTATCTATATTTAATCATTTGCTTCTTCAAACTTTTAGAAATCAAGTATATAATACTAAACTTTAATACAGTATTGTCAGCTTACCCATGAATTCCTAACACTCTTTGCTCTTTATGTTTCATGCATGGCGTTTAAAAACAATTAGAGCTTTATCATAAAGAACTGCCTTTATCAACATAAAATATCCCTTCTTTTACAATTTAATGTTTTTAATCTTGCATTTAGCTTTATCTGACATAAACATTGTATTTTCTGCTTTAATTTTGTTAACACTAAAATTAATTTTGCTCATCCTTTAAAAACGAAACTTATTTTTGTTATCCTAATTTAGGTGTATCTTTTGTAAACAGAACAGAGATATATTCTGTTTTCTTTTTTAAATTCAATCTAAGGCTTTCATTCTTTGTAATTGGGAAGTTTAACCCACTAGTAGGTATTGTTAAAACTGATGTGTTTGTTCCTTGTCATCCTTTTGTTTTCTGTTTTTTTTCTAATAGTCTTTTTGTTTTGTGTCTTGTGCTATTTAAAATACTTTTTTTTCTTTTATCATCTTTAGAATTTTGAAATAAATATACCTTGCTTTTTTTTATATATATACTGGTACTTACATTTAAGCTTCCCAGAAGCATTTTAGTCTATGTGAATCAAAATGTTCAAGCTGAGTAAAATATATTTTCATGTGCTTCCTAATTGAGAAGATAATGGAAATGATCTCCTTTCAGCCTCACTGCTATCTTAACACTTGTATTTCTTGGACTTTCTCAAAATAATATATTGAACTCGAAATCCAAGATTACATTTTGAGGCATTCCTATTTGCATTTAGTCCAATCATTAGATTTATAATAATTCCTTAGCCTTAGCTCTTTGAATCAGTTCCCCACTAGTTCTCTCTCTTGTATCATGAATCCCTTTTCATCTCCATTCTTTGGGTTTTTCCTTTTGTTTCAACTCTAAGGTGGTTGGAATACATTCCAAGAAGTTTTACTAAAAATGTGCGGGGTGGATACTTTTTGATTCTTTGGCTATTTCTTCTTTCCTGTGATATTTATTGAAAACCTTTGCAACAATAATTTTGCTAGGCTAGAAATGCAATAGTATACTATATAGACACCATCCCTCAAGGAATGTATATCCAGGAAGATCTTTTTGTTGCCATTGAATGTTAGTGACCCTGTGCCTGACTATAAAATTCAAACGCCTCAGTCTTTAATATCAAATCTCCATTGGATTTGGCAATTTAATGATGCTGCAAAAAAAAAAACAAAAAAAAAAAGAGAGAGAGACTTTTTTTTTCTTATTTTTGTAATTTTGTGAGTAATCCATTTACTGCCTGAAGGTATGCAGATATTTCTTTATCTTTGGGATTTAGAAATCATTTCTGGAGTTATCTAGGTATCTTTTTTTTTTTTTAAGTGCTTTCTCCTGATGCATGGTGAGCCCATTTTTAGGCACACACAAGACTTTCTTCACCACAAGAAAGTGTTTATTAAATATTTGCTTGTTGATTCTGTGCGGTTTGTTCTGAGCTCTCCCTCAGGAGCTTGCGTTATACACATTTGCTCTCCTTTCTTTTTCTTTCCTAGCAGTCTCCTTTCTCTCTCGCACTCTCTTTCCATCCTAGATCCACTCTCTCCCTCTCTCTCTTTCTCTTTTCCTCTTCCCCTCTGTCATTTTATTTTTCTGTGTGTCTTTTCCAATGTACCCCAGGAGAGCTTCTCAGCTTCTGCCTCCATATCATCAATTAGATTTTTGCAGCCTCAAATCTAATGTTTTACTTCCAATGTCGATTTAAATTTTGTTACTGTTTTAAGACCCCTTCCATATATCATAAATTGAACTTTTTAGTTCATCTTAACTTTTCTACTTAGATACTATGGTATTTTTATTTAATTTAATTTAATTTAATTTTTTAGCTTCTGCCCTTTAATTCTTTTCTTGGAAACCACATTTTTCTACTTCTTTTGAGGTTGTCAGATAGTTTTATAAAATCTTTATATAAAGTTTATGCAAGTCATTTTTAATTATACTCTTCCTACAAATATTACGAGTAGTTTTCCTTTTCCCTTTTACTACCATATTTTCTGAATATACATTCTCAGGCATGGTGCAATCTGTGTGGTGATTGGCTATTGCCTTGCCCCTTTTAAGTAGTATATGAATCCCCTTATACTTCTACTGTTGAAAAACATAATGCAGTGTAGAGCTCCTGGTTTATTGCCCAGTTCCTACCTGGATTTCATCTACTCTATCTCTGCTTTATTGAAATGATACTTTTCTCTTTGTCTTCAGGGATTTCTGATGCACAATGATGGGTCAAGAATTTGAATAATTGAGGATTTAGAGACTTTCATTTGCTAACTGGTTGACTTGCATTGGTCTTACAAGCCCACTGAATTTCCTTAGATAATCTATTGTGGTAGTCGGCTTCCAAGAGGGACCCTCAATGATCCTTTCCTCCTAATATTCATGTTTTTGTCTAGTTCTCTCCTGTATTGTATCAGGGTTGGTTTGTGTGATCATACCATACAGCCAAAGTGACCATACATGACTTCAAAGGCTAAGATATGAAAAGCATCCTCGTCTCTTTCTTGCCCTCTCTCTTGTATAACACTCTGAGGGAAGCAGGCTGCATTTTTGAGAACATAGAGCATCTCTGTGGTAAGGAATGGAGTCTTCCTGCCAACAACCATCTCTGACTCGCCAGCCCCGTGAGTGAACTACCTTGGAAATGGATCCTTCAGCCCCTGTTGGGCCTTCAGATGACTACAATTCCCTCTGATGCTCTTAACTGCACCCTCATGAAAAGCTGTGAGCCAGGACCACCCAGTTTCCTGACCCGCAGAAACGCCAGAGATAATAAATTTTATTTGTTAAGCCACTAAATTTTGAGGTAATGTACATCCATTCATTTGAGCTAGTATTTGCTTTGCCCATTCTTCTATTTTGGTGAAGCCTAATTTGTCTGAGAAAGAGGAAAGAGAGTGACGAGTAGATAATATCCTTTCCTGCCTTCTTTGCAATCTTTAATTCATGAAGATATGCTGTGACATAATTTGAAAATAGTTCCTATTTTCAATCTAACTCCTCCTCCCTTATAAGTAGGATCATTACTGGCTAATATTTGGAAATAGGTTATTCTTTAATCTTAGGTTTCCTAAAAATATGTTCATTTTTAATTTTTAAAGTTATTTTTGTAGAAACTTAGAAAAGATATATTTGGGTCTTCTACTTCATTATTATTTTGAAGCCATGTTGCCCCTTATTCTTAGCAGGTGAATAAAATTTATTTTTGCATTTTTTAATATGCTAAGTAATTTTAAATGTGTTCCAACTCATTTATATACTATTATCAAACTTGGTAAGATATAGGAAATCCTTTTTTTTTTTTTGAGGTAGAAGCTCAAAAATTTAAATAAGGATGATTTGTGTCTTCTTTATACATTCCTTTTATTTCTTTTCCTGTCTCATTGCATTGACTAGAATTTCCCCCCAAAATGTTGTCTATTAGTGATTATAACTGGCATCCTTTGTCCAATTTCTATTTTCATGGAATTGTTTCTAATGCTTTACTTATTATGTGTGATGCAAGATTCTATTTTTGTAGTGTTCTCACTTATTTTGTTAAAGAATTAAATTTCTATTCTTAGTTTACTCTGAATTTCTAAATAGAAATGGTGTTTAAATTTTATTAAATTCATTTTTTGTGATTTATAGAAATAATCACATTTATAATGTTGATATATCCTTACACTATTGGAATTAATTTAAGACTCTATATTTGCTTAAAGCATTGCTAGATTCTATTTGCTCACAGAATTGTATTCTTAAAAATAAAGCACTATTTGCAGTGGTGGAGAGAGCAAAATGTATGCTGCCTGGACATACATAGGTGACATGATCAATACATCTTAGCAATAGCAGTGATGGTACTTACCACTGTAGTGAATGCAGTGTATTACAGTTTATCAAGCACTACTTTGCTTCAGAGTACTAATAGTGGCACAAAGGAGAACCTCTGAGGTTGGATGGTAATTTCCTACTACTAAACATAGCCCCTAGTTACAAAAAAATTACATCAGCAAATGGAGGTGGACAAATTATTTTTTAACACTGGTTCTTCATATTATCTCTGCAATCAAACCATTAGCATTTATATGCTGAGTGTGGCAGTGTCACACAGGGAAATAAACCTGGGTAACTGCAATTTACCAGCTACAGGACACTGAATAAGTCACTTATTATTTCCGAGCTTCCAATTCTCAATTGTACAGTGGAACTGACCAATCAGCCCTAAATTCCTTAGAACATTGCTATGAAGATCAAATATAAGGGATGTGAAAGTGCTTTTAAACCTGAGTCCACTGCAACCTCATAAAAATGGATTATCATCATCATCAATTATCACCATCATGTTAGACTGATATTAAGAAAAGTCTCAGCATTTCCTACATAAAACAGCATCCCTTTGCTTCCATAAGTTATTACTACCATTGTGAGACATGGGTTTACATTTCAGTGCTACTTAATTACCCTTCCTCATCTCCCAACCATTTTCACATTTAAATAAAACTCTCATTTCACTTAACAATGGAAGGGCTAAAAATTTGCATATTAAGTGTGAGTCAGTGGCACAGATATCTAATTAAAACCTTCTATTTTTTTCTTTTTCCCCTTTTCATTTTTATCCCCTGAGCTGCTGACATTATTGTAACTGTATTCAGTGTCCCCATTCTGTCAGCGAAAAGCAACCGAGAGGGTGCCAGAGAGAGCAGAGCTTAAGAGAGAGCAAGAGAGGGAAGGGAAATAAAGGAAGGGGAAGGGTGACTAAGGAAGACAATGACAAACAAAAAAGGGAAGGCAATGTGGAAAAAAATAGTACACAAGAAAAGACACAGTGGTGGTGGCTGAGAGATGCTATTGATTTTTTAAAAGGGGACATGAGGGTGAGGAAGGGAGAGCCTGCAAAAGGGAAAATTACCAGAAAGAAGAAAATAAGTAAGAACGGAAGGGAAGGAAAGAACCATGGTCAACAAAATGGGTGGAGAACAGCCCAAAGATCTGACAGAAAATGAGAGTGTGTTATTAAGAGAGAAGGTAGATCAAGGGATAGAAAAACCAGGGGTGTCAGCAGAGCAAAAGACAGCAGGTAAAACTAACAGAGCATTTTGAGGAATTGCTTGTACAGTTCCAGAAAAGTGTCTGTAATACATTATCACTGAGAGATTCTTATATAAGGCACATGTGAATATTTTTCCACTACCCTGTGGAGGCATACATAGGGTTTAACAGAATGTCCTCTCTCCTGGTTTTCTTTGTTTTCCTCTTTACAGTTCACACAGAAACATGAATCAGAAACAGAGTTCTCTGAAATTATTTGTGTACCTTCAAGATATAGGCAAATATAAGGGTCTTCTCCCCCTCCACTTCCACTGTGTCTAAGACCATGCTAGTATGTTTAACCAGGAATTAGTTAACCCATCCACTTGTCCTCCCTTACCTACTCATCTACTCATGGAAACAGGTTACTACTTTCTAAAATGATAATGTTTATGGAGAAAGTCATCCATGGACAATGGCATGTGGTGAGGAGAATGGCTCACAGTAGGAATGGGTGCGAATGTGTGGTGCCACCATCTCTACCCTAAGCAGTCGCTGCGTCCTCGCCTCTTGGCACACAATGCTGTCGGTTTGTCTGTGTCCAAACAAACAAATAGTCCTTTGGCAGATCCAGGCAGGAAGGGCCCAGAGATTTCAGTGGATCAAGTCCAAGTCCAATGGTAGGCCCCAAAGGGAGAGGTGGGAAAGAAATTAGCCCCTTGAAATATAAACCTCAGCACTACGGCACCAGACAACCGCAATCCCGTTGGATAAAAAGTTCATGTGAATCTATGATCTGTAAAGGGACTAGGCAACAAGACCAAAGGGCCATTTGGGCACCTCCAGAACGCTTTGGCCCATGTTGTAGGTTGGCTTGGGAAGCTCTTCCTTGAATCTGTGATTATGCTCAGGGGTTACCTATCCTCGTGGTGCAGTGTTTCCCAAATTTGCCTTATCACAAGAATTTCTCAAGTTCCCCATTGCAGACAAACCAAATCAGATTCTTCAGGACAGAGCCCTATGTTTAATGATTACCCAGGCAAGGTTGGTAAACACCAAATCTTAGTGGAGTTGAATGATTTTAGGTGAGGGAGTGTGGGGATGTGATAAAGCCAAGGCTGGATGCTGTCATTGAGTGGCCTTCTAATGATTAAACTTAACTTCCCTAAACAACCACTTGACTTTGACTTTTAAACATCACTTCAGTGTCCTGACTCAATCTTAATTTTATGTATGAGGCAATTAAGCAACTTTAGATCTACATTCCACAACTTCTTACCCACATCTTCACTGGTACTCCATGCATGGCTTGAAGCCCAAGATGGTATCTGTGGGCTTGTATTTGGATCTTGAGGCTGTCCTATGTCCTTTTCATTCTACTTTCCAGGAAGTCCTTGAATGTGGCTTTATTCAAAATGAAATCGTGTTTCAGTATCGCTCCCTATGGGTAGAGCAAACCTGGATGCTAACTGCCTGCAGTTAAAATAACAGCTAACACTGCTTGAGCTTTTCCTGTGTACTAACACTGTGCTTGCAAATATTAACACATTTCATTCTCATGACAACCTTATGATGGAGGTACTATTATTATCCCTATTTTTCAGAGAAGGTTGCTGAAGCATAGAGTGGGTAAATAAATTGCCCACAATCACTTCGTAAATGGTAGAACAGGATTCAAACCCAAGCATCCCAGCTCCAGAGTTTGGGCTTTTAAGCAGAGAATTATTCTGCTCCAATAATGTCCCATCACTGTGCTCATCTCACTCAGGTGGGATGAGTATTTTGCAGCTCGAGCTGGATCTCCTTCCACAGGCAACCTGGTGAACATTTGTTCTTTGGAATCAGCATGTTGTGCCAGGCTTAGCAAAGATACCTACGGCAAGTACTGAGCAGAGATGCCCTTGGCCCTGACAAGCCTTTAATCTAAGCTTCCCTGAGGGAGCTAGAGCTATATTCATAGCCTGCCATGCTTAGCTCTGCTGACTACTGTTCACTTGACATTTGAACTTTAACTACTTTTGCAGTCTATCTGTCTTCTCCTTGCCTAAGTGTTCCTTCTCCTGTTTTGTGTTACTCCTGCCAGAGGGACCTTTTCCTCAAACTTGACCCCACACCTGAGACCCTCCCATCTCCACTTTCAGCCTCTAGTAGCCTTGTTAAGTTCTTTTCTCTGTCTGACCCACATAGTCTGAGTCCCTGGCTTGAATAATAAGTCAAGAAGATATGCAACCGCTACAAAGGGAACATACTCATAGATGTCTGAAAGTATGAGTTTTGCTTAAGAGCCCAGAAAGATCAAAGAGTACCTCTCTAGGAATCATACCCACATTTGAATTCAAGTTCATTTCTCTAACACACACCCAACTCTGCTGACTTTCATTTTTTTCCCAAAATTTGGAAATACTGCATTTTCTCAAGATGTGAATTTCCATTGCTCTTCAAATCTGCAGGGTGTCCAAATACCCATAATGCTGATCACACACTTGGTCTTAATTCATATCATTTTAAAACTTCAGGATCTTCTTCAAATTCCCTCCCAAAGTACTAAAAATGAAAATGCAACCTCCTTTGGACAGTATGAATAGAACCAAGTAATCTGGACATGTGCCAGGATCCTTAGACATTGTTGTAGGTACTATCTTAGGTAAACATTGCCTAATTCTTTTGAATAAATTGAAGAGACAAATAGTGAACTCTGAGCCTGGGTGGCAAAAATCTGCAGTGATTGGTGGTTCTTTGAATATAATGAATACACAGTTAGAGTCCATTGAAATGGGATGGAAAATGTGGACGCTTGTAGAGATACACTAGGGGTAAGAAATTCATGAGAAAGAATATAAGCTGTTTTGGGGCCTTTGCACTTGATATCTAAGATTTCAGATGAAGCAGTTAACTCCGTGTGCAAAATCTCTTAGCTTATTTCTCCTTGACTCTCTAAGTGCTGTAAAGACACTTTAAAGCGTTGTTTAGGTCCTGGTTCCAATATCTGCCTTTTGATTTGAAATGGAATTATTGAAACAAAACATTTCTGTTTTCATTTTTAACTTCATTTGGGGAAGAGGGTAAAAATAAAATCTGTGAAAATAAATAATATGTTTGGATACATATCATGATCCTCAAAGCATGAACTTCTGTTTACACTTTCAGCTTCCACTCAATTAAATAGGTGGAGTTCTATGTATGGCATTTGGAAAGTTGTTTTTTTAATGAATATTAGCCATAAGCAAGTGTGTTGATCTGTCATCCATAAGAGGAGAAAGAAAGAAAGAAAGAAAGAAAGGAAGGAGGGAGGGAAGGAAGGAAGAAAGAAGAATGTTTGGCTATCCATTTTGGTATATAATTGCCACTTTCTCCAATATCTTTGGTAATTGTTTTAAGAAATGACAGTAAAAGTCAGAGGGTTGGGTTAATGCCCTGTATTGGCATGCACCCATCCCAAGGAACAGAAAGTGTCTGCAACTGCAAGCAAGATATTTACGTTCCTCTGCCCCATGGGATCTAGGACCCCTCTCAAATTAGAGGCAGGGTGGGCATCACCATTCTAAAATCCTGAAGATTGGGGAAAGAACAATGGACTTAAGTAGACTTATTATTATTCTATTTAGACATTATTATTCTAGCAATGGAAGAAATTTTATCTTTGATATAAAGGCAATGACCACCAGAGGTTCTGGCGGGAGGGAAGGGGAAGAATAGGTGTAATATGGGGGCATTTTCAGGATATTGGAACTGTCCTGCAAGACATTGCAATGATGGATACAAGCCATTATATATTTTGTCATAACCTACAACATTTTTCAGGACAGAGTGTAAATTATAATTTAAAATATAGTTCTTGGTTAGCACAGTGCTTCAGTATGTGTTCATCAAATGTAACAAATATACCACACTAATGAAGGATGTCATTAATATGGGAAAGTGTGGGAGGGGGAGTAGGGGGGGCATATGGGAATCCCCTATATTTTTTATGTAACATTTATTTAATCTAAAGCTTCATTAAAAATAAACAAAATTAATTAAAATAAGAAAAGAAAAGATGCCCTGTATTACCTTGTTTGGTTACCTCTCTCACTTCATTGCTTATCATCACCCAGTTCACTCCAGTCAACCAACAAGGGCTCCTTCCTGGTCCTGCAGCATACTAAGATTTTTCCCCATTAGAGGTTTGATATAGGTTCCCTCCTTTGCTTGGAATGTTCTTCCTTCATAAATATGCACAGTTCGCTTTGTTACTACTTTCTGGTCTTACTCAGGTGGCTTCTTACTCAGTAAGACCTCCTCTGACTCTTCTTTATAAAAGAGCAACCTCCCTTCACTAGCCTGGTGCTTCCAAATATTCCCAGTCCCCTTACCCTGTTGTATTTTCTTCATAGCACTTTTATCACCACATGCACACACATACACACATATGCATGCATGTACATATTTTCTTTATATTGTCTTTCTACCTCACATTGGAATATAAGCCCGTGAACTAGGGCTACTTCAATTGTGCTCGTTGAGCTCTATCGCCAGCCATTGGAACACTAGCAGGAAACTAGCAGTCATTCAGCAGATATTTGCTACATGAATAAATGAGTATGTGCATGCGCTTGGTTGCAAGGAATGGACAACCAGGCAGTGGCTTAAACAAATAGAAGTTTATTAGTCTTAACCAGGAAAAGTGGGAAGTCCAAGTAGTGTTGTGGTGGTTCACATCTATAGTGTGACTCATCACCTTGCTGTTCCAAGATGGCCCCATGTTCTAGATAGGAAAACTGGAAAACGGGAAAGGGATTTCTCCCCTGGGGACTTTGGCACTTCATTCAAGAATGGAGATGCTCACTCTCTTCCACTCATAGCATCTTAGACAGAATGCCATCTCATGGCCATGCCCAGGGACAGGAGAAGCTGGGAAATCAAGAGTTGAGCTTGGTAAGAGCACAGTTTTTGAGGAGAGACTTGGGAATGTGTTTTGTGTGATCCCATCTACAGTATTATTCTTAAGATTAAATGAAGCAATGTATATAAGACATTGGCACATATTAATCACTCAAAGAAAAACAACTTATTATCATTATGGAAGGGGCTGTAAGGCAGCATCAAATCTATCCTTATCTTCTCTTTGTTTCTTCCTATAATGAAGATACATTTTCTGTATCTGCCTGAGAGTATTTTGATAACAATTTAGGATATTGTGCTGGGACTCTCTTAGTCTTAGAATTGTAGAACTATAATATATGATATGCATACATATATAATATAGTTATATATATATATATATAAATAACTAATATAACTATATAACTATCATCTTGGTTATATATATTAATAAATTCAGAGTGTAAAAAAATCCCTATTTTTCTCCAATTTTGTTCACATTACCCTCAAGTCATTAAGTGATTAGAAGCTCTGTTAGAAGTATATTTTGGAGCTACTTGGCACCAACTTGGTAAGAGAGCATAAAGAACTGGTCAGATCCAGTGTTTAATAGGCCAACCTGTTGTACCTCAACTTACCTGTCTCATCACTCAAAAGGAAATGAGCAGTGGTCTCAGGAGAAGATAAGTTACTTCCTGAATAAGAGGAACTGTGAGCATTAGAAATAATTTTCAGAAAAATGTAAAATATGTATTCACCATAATTCTGACACTACTAAGAAATATGACTACAAAAAGACATTCTGTATGTGATACATATCACCAGTATGCTCTGAAATGCTTCCAGAACTGATTCTAGTAATATCTCATCCTCAGATATATAGACCTTTTCCTCTTGAGAGTACTTTCACATGTATGAATTCATTCTCTTCTCACCACCTGGAGAGCTAGGAGAGCTCAGCTCATACTTCCTCTAGATGGAGACTTTAAAAAGTTGTGGTCTTCTCTGTCTCTATGATAGACATAGGAGGAGCGTTCAAGAATCTTGGGTGCTGTGCATTTCTTTATTTCATGTTGTGTTGTTGATTAAGAAGACATGTCCAATACTGTACACTCTCATGATTCTGCCTCAAATGCCTGTTACAGTAAAATGATAATAAAATCCTGTGAAATGAAATAATAAATAAAGATGTGGACTGTGTAAACTTGGCTTAACTGATCTGAACTCTTAGGATAAGTATTTCATTCATTCCTATCATACAAGTCACAAATAGTTTCAAAATTACATGTGATTGTATCCTTGTGAAGTGTAAGTTTGTAAAACTGATATCACCCTGAGCTATACTGGAGTGAGTTGATCAATGCATTTTAAATAGGTGCTCTGCTAGATTAAAACTTGATTCGTTTTGGGTCTGGTTTCCTAGGAAAAATCTGTATTCTAGTGTCCTTGCACAGCATAACCACAGCTGTTTCGATTTCCTCCTCTTAAACCCCAGGGTATGTTTTGCACATTTATTTTAAAACATTAATAGTCTAGTTGATATTGTAGTCACCTTATTATAGTTATCCATATCAATGCCACTGCCCTTGTCACTCCTGCTTAATTGAGAGCTCCTAAAAGTCAGGGACTGAGTTGCATTGCTGCCTTCACATGATGGATGTGAAATGAATGTTCATTGAGTAAAAGGGAACAGAATGGAAAAAATGGAATGAAATAATACAATGGAATGAATAGAATGGATTGGGATAACTTAAATGCAAATTTAATGTCCAGAAGAGCTACAAAGGAAAAAGCCTTGCTTATCTATGCCAAAGGAGGTGGCAAAAATGTAGGACTTTAGGAAAAGCTGGTCTACACCCTCGATGAAGAATACATAGCCCACCATTGTTGAAACAGAAAATCCTTCTTGGTAGGCATTGGTTCCCTATGGAGTTTGAGTTTTCATTCTCAAAGCGCAGGTTGTTTAAAGTTGAGTCTAAGCCAATTAAGGGTTCCCTCTTATTTTGCCCAAAGAGGGAGAAACAAGGCTCTTTAAAATTTCCATAGTATTCCCCATGGAGCACCTCCTTGTCTGGTGTTTGTCTAGAGTAGACAAAGGGAAGTTTCTGCAACAATTGATTTTCTAAAAATGCAAGATCATTTGCTATTTTGGTTAGGACCTTCTCATAGAATGGCAAAATCCTTACAGTGGATTTAAATTACATGTCAGAAAAAGTACGGAAATCTTCCAAGATGAAAATGCTAGAGTTTTATTCTTCCTTTCTGCTGACTGAAAACACTGGAGTTGTGCTTTTTGTCTGCCTTCCTTATGCAGACCCAGCTTCTTAGAGAATTATTAGGGCTTCACTGATATCAATCCAGAAAGAGACAAGAAGGGAAAGAACATGGAATAAAGAGGGAGAAGATTTCCTGTTTTGCTTTTGCTGTCAAAAATATATACTAAGATAATTTTTACTCGCGCTTGCTCTGTGTGAAGAAACAAGCTTTATTTCATACTTTTGCAATATCCCCAACATCATGATCACTACTGAAAATAGGAGAAAAATATCTATTTTTAAAGAGATAATTGTTTCACAGTTCTATTATAAGTAGCATCATGTGGGGAATGTACATGGTCCAGAGCTGTGTGTGGAGACAAACCCAATATATTTTCAACTCACATTTTCCTTCTTGCATCTACAGAAAAATTATTGAGAACAACTTCTTGGGTTTGAAATGAAGCTGGCAACAGGCATCTCTACTTCCTGGGGTCTGAGGTGACCATAGCGAGCTAATTTGAAGTGAATTGGCAAGTCAGGAGGCATGGCAGGCAGCCAAAGGCCTCCTGGGCAGGGAAGTGCCTCCTGCGGGAAGCACAGCTGGCAACAGCTGGGGCACTGCTTTCTAGAAGCTCTCAGCAGAGTTTTGTGGCACTCCTACAGCCAGCTGAAATTGTTTTGCACACGGAAAACAAAACAGATGAGAAAAGAGGCGTATAGGAACAGGGTAGAAGCAATCATCCTATTATTTGTGAAGCATGGGATAAACAGGCTCCTATGCCTTGCATTCCAAGCCCTTTGGATACGGGTGAAATTGAATTGAACAAAGAAAACTATGTATTATTAATGTTAGTGTTTCTTTTAAAGATTTGATACGGGCAGATAACAAAACATTGCAGTAAAAAAGGAAAGACTCTTGAAAATAGGCAATGCCTTTTCCTCAGTTCTCTCCCAGTGGGATGCTATATGCATCATTTCTCCCCTTCTACTTTTTGGGAGCTTTTTGAACAAAGAAATGAGAATCCAGGAAGGAGAAGAGAAAGAAAGCTGCAAGGCAGAGAAGGGCAGGGAACAGAAACCATAAAAGCTATAATGGGACATGGGCTGAGAACAATAGGTGAAAGCAGTTTGGATTAAAAATTAGAGAATAGAATAAGACGAGGACAAGGAATTTATATGCTTCTGGAATATTCTATTTGCACCCTGCAGATTCAGTGTAGCAACTGCATTGCCCTTGGGGAAACATTTGCACATGTTTTCTTTGTCTGGACCACAAATGGAAGAACAGCTCTGTAGTTCCTTGGCCGGGAGGAGGAAAACTTGATCCTTTTCAAAACACTTCTCCCTTTGTCTGTCCCCAACTCTAACTTTGTCCTTCTCCTCCAAGAGGGCTGGTCATGGTTCTGTGGTCTATCCAGATTTGCATGGAAATTTCAACACCAGTGTCACTCTAATTTCAAAGGAAAAGATAGAGATGGAAACATTGCACTTTATAGTTTTGTTCTCAAGCCTGGTCCTATGAATAGGCAATCCAGTTCATTATTGGATCATGTTTAATCAGCCAATCATCTGTCCAGTGTTTATTAATCATCCATCCAGTATTTATCGAGCGGCTACTATATGCCAAGGACTGTGCTAGCCCCTCTGGAGAGCACTGTTTGCTCATTCATTCAACAAGTGTTTATAATGCACCTGAAGACATGCTGGATGTTATTTCATGTGTGAATAGATATTTCATAAATATCTATTGTGCAATGACTGTGTTTTGGACACTGTTTTGGCAATTAGAGATAGAGCAGTGGAAAATAAAGCCCTTGCCCTCATGGAGCTTACCTTTTGGTGGGGCCAAATTAAATATATGAATCCAAGGTATGGTTTTAAGTACTGTTTATATGCTGTTGATGCCCAAACCGCTCCTCTGACTCCCAACTGCCTAGTTGACATTTTCACTTGGAAGTAAAATTATACATCACAAAGCTCAACATGTCCAAGATCAAACTGTTGATTTCTTGGTCTGTTCTTAATCTGTTACTCCTTCATTCCTCCCTTTCTTAGAAAAAGTCAAATCAACTCTTCCAGTTGCTCAGACCAAAAAATAATAGGGTCATCCTTGATTCATACCCTGTGCCCAATGCATCAGCAAATCATGCTGATCCTACCTTAAAAATATATCCAGAATTTGATACCATCCCTCTACTACTTTGTGCACACTACTATTTTCTGTGTCTGAGACTTTGCAGTGGCTTTCTGGCTGCTCTCCTATTTTCCACTTAAGGGGACCTCCACACCAAAATGAATCTTTTAAGATATAAGTCCAATCACATCATCCTTTTGCTTACAGTCCACCAATGGTTCACCTTATCAATAAGAATAAAATGCAGAATCTTTATAATTAGCCATATGATCTGGCCACTGTAATTTCTCCAACTTCACCTCCTATTATCCTCCCCTTGTTCCCTTGCTTTCATCTGTGGTGTCCTTAAGTTTCTGGAACATACCAGTTATGTGCTGGTCCCTCTCATTGTTACCTTTTCTCCCTAGCTGCTAGGGTGCTCACTCTCTCACTTCCTTAAATGTCTGCTCAAGTGTCACCTTACTTGTGAGACCTTCTTTGCCCCCTGGATATAAAAAAGCACCCAGCCCCACTCTTCCTATTACCTTCATTCTGCATTATTTTTCCTCCAACACCTACTATCACCTAACATGGTCTATATTTATTTGCTTGGTTGGTTATTATCTGTCCTTGTCTGCCAGAATGAAAGCCCTCTGAGAGTGGGACCTGTGTATTTTGTTTATTGTTTATTAGACCCAGTCCATAGAACAGTGCTTCATTCAGAGCAGGTACTCAATACACATTCACCAGACAAATAAATGAATGAGTGAATTATATTATATATTATATCTACACACACACACACATAGTAATTTCATGCTGTGACCAATGCTATGAGGACAAATGAAACAGGGGGAGGGCATAGGGAGTGAGGGGGTGTGGTTCCAGTTAGTTACTATGGACAGAGAAAGTTCCTCTGAGGAAGTGTTATTTGAGCAGAGATCGAAATGAAATGAGGCAGTGCATCAAGTAGGTCTGAGGGCAGAGCATTCTAACAGAGGGAATAGCAAACAAAATTTGAGCAAGGAGCATGCTTGAGAAAATACAAGGAGACCATTATGGCTAAGAAGATGGTGAAAGATAGGGAGAGTGGTGGGAAAGAGAGCAACAGAATAAGGCCAGGTAGGATTCTTTGTGCCATCGTAAGGATCTTTGATTTTTTTCTTAGTGTGATATAAAACTATTGGTGGGTTTTGGGCAGTAGAAAGAAATAATCTGAATTACATTTTAATAGAATCAGTCTCCAAACCTTGTGATGACCAATTGAGGAAACCAAGATGGAAGCTGGGAAATTATTGAGTCTCTGCAGTAGTTCTGGTAAGAGAGGAGGTGGCTTAGACAGAATTGGAAACAAGCTGTGTTGAGAGATAGCTGGATTTGGGGTATATTTAAAGGGTAAAATCCAGATTGTTTAATGGTTTGGAGGTGGGGTGTGTGAGAGAGAGAAAAGTGAAGGGTTAGACAAAGTTTTTACTGAGTTACTGAGTGAATGGTGGTAAGCAGGTTTATGGGTGGGGGGATTTGGGTTTATACAGGATAAATATGACATCAATTGGGTATTGAAGTCGAGTAGAAAATGGGATAAATAGATCTATATTTCCAGTGAAAGGTCATTTAAAAGTTAAGATAATAGGTACAAACAACAAACGAAACCTAAAATGCACTCCAGGTGAGACAGAGGACAAACCAAAAGAGCGTTTTCCTTAGAGCATGGAAAATAAGTTGTTTCAAGGAGGGATGGTGATGAGTAGGGTGCAATCCCTTTTCTCAAGTTACTCTCAGACTTGGGAAAAATGAGATTATGGAATAGCAGAGGCAATTCTACAGAGGGGAGAGAAGAAAGTACTGTGGAATCTCAGTACTTTGATCACCTTGGCCTAAAGAGTAGGAAGGGATTAAAGAATGTTTCACCCAAGAGGTAAAATTTTGACCTGACCTCTCAGGAAAGATAGAGGCTATCCAGTTAAAAGGAATCCTAGACTTTCCTGGTAGAGAGGAGCATGGACATGTGCAGAAGCAAATGCTTAGGAAGGTCCAGTGTGGCTGAGACATAGAGTCCAATAGCAGAAGGTCAGCCTGGAAAGGAAGGTGTGAGCTGGTCTGGTGAGGCCTCTGTACATCAACCCAAGAAGCTTGCATTTCATCCTGTGAGCAATGGGGAGAAGACAGAGTAAAATAAACATATATGCAAGGACATTTTCAAAGCATAGAAGTGTCTAATTGAGAAGGCTAAACTAAGATGCCTATTAGAAAACAGTAATAAAGTGCTACTCTCTATTAAGATAAGAATTATTGCCATTCTGGCAGAATGTGCCTTAGGCTCACCACTTAATGGGTGGAACCTCAGTGTCCTCAGACACACATTAAAAAGGCTGAACTGGAAGATTTCTGAGATCCCTTCCAATGGGAAAGAAAACTTGTTACTCTCTCTATAAAGAACTAGCATGATCAGGGAATACTTCTGGAAGGAAATAAACTTGACACTGGGTCTTAGCAAAGTTACTAAAGCCAAAAGGAAGAGGAAGGGGAGTTTAGCAAGGGTAACAGCATAAAAAAGGAAGAATGAAATGGCTTGTGCAGGAAACCGTGATCTCTATGATGTCAGGTACCAAATATACTGTTCACAGTTGCCTAGCCCCTTCCTAGCCCAAACCTGAGAAAAAAATAAATCTCAATAAATTCTTCTTGAATGAATATGGGAGCAGATGGATACATGGAAGGGGTTGACCTTGCCTGTACATTGGAGATTGTGGCAGCTGATGTCCTCAGGTCAGGCAGGATTCAATCATGGAGGACATTGGAAGGCAATGAGGGAATCACACCACGGGGACTCCTAAAGAGACAGAAATAGATGATGGCCATCAGAAGTATTCGTTAGAAAATTCTGACAGCTGGATTTTCCTCTAGACACAAGATGGGCTGAGCAATAGTTTCTCAGTGACCCAAGACAACCTGTTTTCCTCTATGTAGCAACTGTTATTTGTTTCAGGGTGAAAAATTCCCATCGGAAATGAGTGAGCCCAGCTGTGTTTGGATTTTACAGGCTGTCTCAAGATTTTCCTCAGATGTTTTGGTTTATGGCAAAGTTGAAAATACAGCATTATCATGATCATTATTACTATTATCATTTATTCAACTACCACTAATAATTAATGTTTACAAGAACCAATAACTTGCAATGAAATTCAACAAGCATTGAATTAGACTTGGCCTCTGTCCAGTGGGCTTGTGGTAAAATAAGAAAAACTAAGTAACTGCACAAATTTTAATCTCCTCAAAGTATATTTGTTTCATGGAAGCCCCTCAGTTATGCCGTGCTGAACTGTGTGAAATGGGAAATTTGAATTTAGGTTTGCCATTAATATTTTATGTTGGCTTTTCTCAAATTATGTTTTGTGGAAAGGGTCTTGATAGGTCAGACTTGAAAAAAAAAGAATCCCCAGACAAATAAATTTGGAAAACAATGGTTTAAACAAAAATAAATATGTTCATTACTGCAGGATTTTGCTGAGGTTTGAATGGACTAATATTACCTTGCAAATTACCAAGAGAGGGAGGGAAATAATACCTAGCACATACTAAACATATTGGGGCATTTAATCATTCTCTAAAAGACTCTAGAAATGCTATGTTAAAGTTCTGCTCTGACATTTAGAAAGGATATTTTCTTCCCTACAATGAAGGAGTTTTCTTGCTCAAGGTATTTCCCTGCCCTCTCAATTCACCAAAACTTTTGTGCCACAATCCTTATTACTCTTGTGGAATCATTGTGGCTTGAAAGAATTGGCGGGTGTCTGAGTTTGGCAGGGTTGCTGTGACAAATAGCACACACTGGTTTGGCTTAAAGATCAGGAATGTATTGTCTTGTGGTTTTGGAGGCTAGAAGTTCAACCTAAGGTGTTGGCAGGACCATGTTTTCTCTGAAGTGTGTAGCTTTCCAGTGGTATCTTTATCTCTGCCTCCATAACATGGCTCTCTCTCTTCTTGTGACTGCTCCTCTGATTTTCACTGCCTTCTGGCTTCTGCTGATTTCCGGAGTTTACTGGCTGAATGCACCTGAATTCCCTTTGCTTATAAGGACTCCAATCATATGGATTAAAGCCCACCCTGATTCAATTTGGCTTCATCTAAATAAGATCTTCCAAAATCCTCTTTACAAATGGGTTCATACCCACAGGACTAGGGGTTAGGATGTGAACATGTCTTTGTGAGGGAGGAGACAGGTACCAGGAGACAAGTGTGTCTCTGCTTCCTGCTGGGTGATGATCACACAATCAACTGTTGGTCCAGCAATTTCTTCCCAGGAACCCCACAGCAGTGGTGAACCAGGCAATTACTGCTGCTTCCTGCTTCCTTCCTTCCTTTCTTTTTTTTTTATTTTAATCTAGTTAGAAAAGATTTCCCTCCCATTTGTTTTTGTTGCCCTTCTTAGATTGTAGGATACAAGAGGACAGTCTGTCTTTTTCACTGCAGTATAAATACTTAAGAACCAAGCTTCTATCAGTATTTGAACAATTAGGAACCTTGACATACATTGGAATGGATAAATCAATAAAGCTGATGACACCAAGTGTGGGCGAGGATGTAGAGCAACTGGAATGCTCATCCATGGAGAGTCCTTGCTGACTTGTAAAACAGTGCAAATGCTTTGGGAGATTGTTTGGCACATTCTTAGCAAGTTAAACACACATATATCCTAAGACACAGGAATTACACTCCTAGTTATTAATTAATGAATATGTCCACAAAAATATTTATAAAAGAATGTTTTTTATTACCCAAAGATGGAACAGTTCAAATGTCCATCACTAGGAGAATGGATATACAATTTATGCCATATTCATCAGTGGAATGAAAAGCAGCCATAAAAAGGCATAGTTTAATAAATTACTGTTTTAGTTTGCTAGGCTATCAGAACACAATATACCAGAAATGGGTTGGCTTTTACAATGGCAATTTATTAACTTATAAGCTTACAGTTCTGAGGCCAGGGAAATGTCCAAATCAAGGTTCATCAGGCCATGCTTTCCTCCTTCACAACCAGCAGTTGGTGATCCTGGACTCCTCTGTCCTATGGCAAGGTACATGGCAACTCGGATGGTGACATCTGCTGGTCCCCCTTTTCGTATGGATTTTATTACTTCAGTTTCTGGCTTCCTCTGGCTTTTGTTTTGCTTTTGTAGGTTTCTCTCTCTGCTTCTGTGAGTTTCTTTCTCTGCTTCTGTGGGTTTTTCTGTCTCTCTTCATATACATCCCGTTGATAAAGGACTCCAGTAAAAGGGTTAAGACCTACCCTGTGCCATGCTTGCCCAAGTAATCTAATCAAAGTCCCCACCTAAAATAGGTTTATACTCACAGGAATAAATTAACTTTAAGGACATGATTTTCCTGGGTCTGTAAAAGCCTCAATCTACCACAATAACCCATTTTGATATAACTCATTCTTTTGTGCAACATCATGGATGAATAAAATGTTTTTAAAAATTGAGAAAAAGAAGACATGCACAAAAGACTGCATATTGTATGACTGTTTATATGACGTTTTAGAACAGTCAAAACTAATTCATAGTTATAGAAATCACATCAGTGGTTTCCTTGGGTTAAGGCAGTTGCAGCATCTAGGAGGATGGGAATTGACTAGAAGGGTCATGAAAGCAATTCTGGGGTATTGAAAATGTATTATATCTTGATTAGGGTGGTAGTTACATGGGCATTAAAACTCATCAAAATAAACACTTATGATCTCTGCATGTGATTTTAGGTAAATTATACTTCAATTAAAAAAACAAAGAAAAAACAATTGGAAAACTTTTATTTGCATAAAAGCTTTACGAGAGCTGTTAGAGCAACACAGTCATGAATTGTCATGGATGCTTAGAAAGTAGAAAATGCAAAGTAACTCATTTGTCATGAATCAGAGATCAGTGTTCATTCTAATTTTTTTGGAATAAAAATGGTAATATCCATATGTTAAATATCAGATAACTGTGAACAATTGTCGCAAAGAGTGATATTAAGAACTAATTCCATGTACGTTGTTTCCATGTGGTCCCTGGTATCCTGTTGTGAAAATACACATTTCTGATACATGGTCAGCTGATAAGTAACCCTTTATTTTTGACTCAATATCACCAATGACTCTTAAAATTATCATAAATTATGTTTTCTTTATCTCAGCTTGACTTTTTTTCTTTTTAATTTACTGGCAGATGCTATCCATATTCAGATGCTTAGAGGAACAAATGGGTATTCAGAGCAACACCAATTAACCTTATAAACCAATGGGTAAAAACAAAAAAATTAATAACTTTATTAGTCTCAACAAGTATCCTTTTGATGATAAAGACAACAGTTATCAATTATTATTTAACAAATCATTAAGCTAAGAACAGAAGGATCAGCATGATCAGAGACTGCTAATAAATTTAGGATTATTGAATAATTGTATATTTGGTTTCCTTTTTAAGAATTTTATTCCCTCAATATCACTGCTAGGTTCCTTATTTGGATCAACAAAATCCTTTAACTCCCTAGAACCAAATGACTCTTTGGGGAACACGTCAAGGAAAATTTTGTATACCCCCTTTATCTTCCTCTTTGCTTCTTCTCCTCCTATTCTCCCTCCTCCTCCTCTTATGCCTCATAACACCCCAAACTTATTGAGTACTTTCTGGGCTACAGATATTCTGTATTTTCATATGCCTTGTTTCTAGGAATGATTTCTTAATCTATGCTTTTAAATGGTATTATTAGCCCATTTTTTTTCAGATTGGGAAGTTGAGAATTAGAAAATTAATGTATCCTGTGGAAGAACACAGAGTTTAAACTTACAAGAGTTGGTATGTGATCCTAGGTCTGTTTGAGTCCAGAGCCCAGGTTCTTATCTACTATATTGTATCAATTCACAGGCCTTGGTTTTCATTTCACTGTAGGTCGTGTTTTAATGGATATGTAAGCATGCTCTGCATATGTATAGAGTTTCTAACTTGTTAGCAGTCCTCTTCTCTAAATGCTCTACATATATTTTAAATGAATTAAACAACTCTTTATTAAATAATTTTAGTTGCTGTCATCTCAGAATTAAGGGTGCAGTTCACTCAATAAGATATTTTTGTTTTGGAAATGTTTTCTGGGGGTGTTCACTTGTAAATCAGAACTTTTAAAAGTTATTTACACTAGGTATTCTACAAGAGTTCACAATTAAAAGGACAAAGCTAGAAGATACTCTTTCAGAAAATCATTACTTGCTTTAATACACTAGTCTATGGTCCTGCTCTTTCTGCATCACATTTACCACATTCAAGCACCTGAGAATAAAAATACAAGACAATCCAGAGAAATATGTATTCTTTATTCCTGATGGGCTTTGCTTTGGTCTTGATCCCCTGCCTCTGTTTCCTATTTTGGAGGTTAAGAGTGTTCTCTTTCTCTTAAGACTACATTGAAAACAGCATAGTCATTGACCTCTTCTCTAAGCTGTATCTTGGCTCTTCTGAGTTTGCCAGAGCCAAAGTTGCCCCCAATACAGAAAGCTGAGCAGCCCCCAAGAACTCCTCTTACCAACAGCCTCCAATTCCAAGTTCTACTGGATTGATACTCCTCTCCCTTCTTCCTGAAATCTTTGTGCCAAATTGTGTGACACCCTTTAGTCTGAGAGAGAAGATAGTATTATTTTCTGTGGCCAAGATTCCTGCCCTGATTGGGTCTACCTTGAGGAGAGGAGACACACTGTAGGGGCAGTACATAGTCAGTCACAAGGTATGAGTCTATGAGCCCCAGACTGGACATCTGAAGACTTGGCTTCAAGTGTGGTATTGGACAAGTCCCTCTGGCTCTCCACATCCTCACCTGAAAACAAAAGGACTGGACTAGGTCTGGGGTCTTTAAGCTGAGAAACTTGGGTAGTCATGAGCTTCCATGGACTCTTTTCAGTGTCTACAAAGTTTACCAAAACCCACAATTGGTTGATTACGTATTTTTAATAAAATTTTATCAATTCAGCAAAATGAACATTCAGATGAAAATAAATGCTTGCCTTTAATAAATAGAAGTCATAAAAATAAATGAAACTTTTTTTTGGTAGACAAAATATTTCAAAAACTGAGATCCATCTGAAGAATACTTTTTAAAAGTGGCTAAATGCTGAGAAAATAAGAAAAGCTTTATGATTTCTAGGAAGCCTTCGAGCTTCAAGAAGACAGTTTGTGATTCAAAGTTTTTATATAAATATAACATACATGATGTAAATCTGAGTATGTGTGTATGTGTGTGTGGGTCACTCATATAGTGTTTATAGGTGTCAGGCCCTTTTAAGGAGTCTACACATTTTCACAACAACTGTTTAAGCTAGATACTCTTATTATCCCCATCATACATATGAGAAAACTCAGGAAGAGAAAGGTTAAGGAACATGCCCAAGGCCATGATGATATGTTTGTCCATCTGTCATGAATGTAGACAGTGGATAGTTCTGTATTTTATGTACATTTGAATTAATGCTGGTTTTAATGTAAATTTGAATTAATGCAGGTTTCTGTGAGTGGAATGTAACAGTTTCCCAAGAGTTCAGGAGCGAACAATACTGCACAGCTGCATAATTATCTGTGTTAGAAGCGAAGTCAATGGATTTCTCTAATTTTCCCATTAAAGCTACATTGTATAAGAAAATTTTCAAGATTCCTCCTAATAACAGCTTTTTTTCTATAGAAGCAGGGACCCATTTAGTAAAATGCAATCGGAAAGCATACTTATGTCATAGCTCTGGAAATTTAGGCCAGTCCTAATACCTTCTGAGCTTTAAAAAAAGACAACTCCTCCAAAATGCATCCTTGGTTCTTTCCCAGTGTCCTCTCCTGAGACCCTGTCAGCGACCTCAAGAGTACATGGGGAGAAGGCCTAGGGTTTGTTGAGATGGCTGGCAGGCCCAGTATTTCCAGCCCTGGCAATCAAGGAGTCCTGGCTGCTGTGAGCTCACATGGGCTAGTGCTGGGTTCCAAGTGGTAGCACTATTGTGTCCTTTTAGTCAGGTGGGCCTCCACATCCAGGTGCCAGACATGATTATCCATTTCACCCAGCTGTAACTACAGCTCAGGACTTGGGGGAGCAGAAACATATAGGAGCTTGGAAGATATCAGAATTCCAATAAAACATACTGAGTTTCAGGGTGGCTCTCCCACCTGATGAGGAAATGCTTACAAAGAAGTGAGATAGAAGACCTGCCAATCATATGAACTGTGTACACTAAAAATGAGCTCAAGAAGGAAGGTGCAAGGTTACCAGCCATTTAAGGGTCACCACAGAATAATTCATGGTTCTGTCCATTAATGGGGGATGAGATTTCTAATTCCCAGTCTGGTTTTATCAGGGGTTGGGCTGGTTTGGGCAGAGTAGGAGGTTGTAGGTCTTTGTCGGATATGTCTGGGACAAGCAAGTACTGACAAGGATTGGCTAAGGTGACCTTGAGATCATGGTTTGGACTTGACCTTGCTGCTTTCTTACAGCCTGCTGTGTTTTTTTCCTTCTTTTGTGAAGAGGCCCAGTTCCTCTTAATTTGATCTCTCCTTGACCGCAGATTCCAGAGTGCAATCTGTTCTGGTGCTTTCTCTCTGCAAATTACAAACAGGATAAACACTAGGCCAAGGAATTTACTCTGCTGAGTGGTGCTACAAAGGCAGAAGGCAGACTACCTGACCCTATCTGTCCTTTTCCATCTCTAATGCTTCTGAATCTGTGATTATGATTCTCTGAAGATGATTGCGGCTGCACATTTGCTGTGCCCGCTGGTTAATGGAGGCCAGCCATCCCCTCCCCCGGGCTTGGGCAGGCTCCGCTCCCTCACCTGAAGTCATCTTCCTCTCCCCTCCTTCCTGACACTTGTTCCAAGGGAAAAATCAGTTATGTGGCTGAGTCCTAGTGAGTATACCGATGGCTCCTGCTAATTAAATTAGCCTTGGGTTGTCAGAGAGTGCTGTTGGTGGCTCCAAATATAGGAGTCTGGTTGGTTCTCCTTCTTTCAAGCTTTTCATTCCCCATGCAAATTTGTTTTTCACTGCAGTTCCAGATTATGATCTCAACTTTACTGAAAACTACATCAGTGGAAGCACATACACCGGTTTCGAGAAGCTCCTGCCTCTCAAAACTCATTATCCTTCTCAGTTCCTTAATGATGTGCCAAGCACAAAAATCTCAATCAAATCTTCCTGAGCTTCACCAAAGGGATGGGAACTGGATCACTGATGCAGTTAGATTTAATATCTGTGGAATTAAGGGCATTCACAATTAAAGTGGAAAAAGAGAGAGAATACTTTTTCATCAAATTACTTGCATTAATACATTAGTCTATAATCCTGTTCTTTCTGTATCCCATCTACCATACTCAAGCACCTGAGAATTAAAATGCAAGGAAATCCAGAAAAATGTGTGAGGCTGCCTCACTTCCTGATGAGGTCTTTGTTGGATGGGAAGCCCTGCAGAGGTGGTTTCTGTGTCTGCCATTGCTGAAGGGTTCTTCATCTCCCTTCAAGGGCTTTTCCACCTTTGTTGTGTTGTCACAAATGCCATGCCCCTGAAAATGGCTTTGCCTCTGGTCATTCACTTGACTGGTGCCACTTGACACCTCTTGTCTTTGATGGAAGGGGTTACTGATTTGAATGGGAGGCTTCCATGGCCATACATTAAACAGATGCTCTATCTAACCAGATGCTTAATTGGGTTCCTATCCTAAGCCAAGTGAAGGGAAAGGGCCCTCCAGCTTGGGGTTGAGAGAAATGATTTGAGAGACTAAGGATACATAGACAGAACTCCCTGGTGATTTGGGGTAAAAATTTTCTTCTTGGGTTAACTTTCAGAACATAAGCTTAATTTTTTAAGCTTTTTAAGATGCATTCCTAGGAATATGCATGGCTCTACTAAGTTTTAAAGAATATGATGCATGCAACCAGCTCTCAAATGTTTAGAAAATAGATAGATAAATAAATGATAAAGATAGATTAGAGCTAGAGCTTGATAGATAGATAGAGGTAGATCATAACAAATATTGATTGGTAGGTAGATAGAGATAGATAGATAGATAGATAGATAGATAGATAGATAGATAGATAGATAGGATAGAATGATATAACAAATGTGACAAAATGTTGCATATTGGTAAATCTGGGATCTGGGTATCTAAGTAGGGTATACTTAGATATATACTCTGTATGATTTTTGTAACTTTCCTATATGATTGAAATTACTTGAAATAAAAAAGTAAAATAAATAAATATGGGAACAGTTGATTGGGTGGCCTGTTGATTTGGTGACATTGTGACACCAATGCAGCAGTTTTGAGATATGAGACAGATGCAATGGGTCCGGCAATGCCCTCCCCTCTCTATGCATATGGAGCAGCAGTGCTGTGGGCTGGGGGCTCCCATGAAGGAGAGGTCAGTGCATGCAAGCTCCACAGCACAGAACGGTTTCTCCTGCCTCCTTTTCTGCTCAGCTCCGTTGATTCCATTTATCTGAAGCCCTGGTCCAGGCCGCATGCTGCTTTGACCCAGTTACCATGGAGAACTTGTATAGTCTTGGCTTCCTTGCTGCTTTTACATTCAGAAATTGCAGAATAGAATGCCTTTGCTGCTAGGAAATATAAATATTATAGAGAGATGCTTATCTTCTTCCTGTCTGATGATTATTACTAGAAATATGCAGAAGACTTCATTACAGAGCATTGTCCTTCCTAAGGAATCCTCAGGACGCTTTTAAGGGGGTGGGCAAGGCTGCTAAGAATGGATGGTTTTAACCCTTGGCTATCTACTGGATAAGCATTAACCAGAACTACCTAAGCATTCAGCATATATTTGTGGAGTGCTTGTTATGTATATTGGGCATTATGGATAGAGCAGTAACTAAAACACAATCCCTGCTTCAAAGGCCTTACGATCTAGTAAAGGATGATGGAAGTCCAAACAAACAAATGCAATATGCAATACATAAACATAATGGTAGATTCCTGTAACAAGTGCAGAGGGGCATAAAAGAGGTAGGGAGAATCATGTATGATTATATATATATGACCTATGTTGGGAAATATTTTCTGGACATGGCATTCCTTGAGCTGAGTCTTGAATGTGGAGAATGTGTTTACAGGAGGGGAAGGGCATTCCAAGCCATCTCTAGCATGTAGCTTTTGCTCTCATGGTGTACAGGTATTGCATCCCCTCCAGGCATTTCCTTCACTTTCCAGATGTATACACTATGCCTACTTGCAAGCGTTCCTGTAGTTCCCATCTAGGGATACGCCTCCGTAGATATAAGAGAGACAGGATTTCTGAGTATTTCCAGTGGGGTACATGGCTACCCTGAACCAAATTGGGGTTTGGTGAGTAAAGTATGGTAAACAGTCTCTAGGATGGCCCCAGTGATGGATGGCTCCTAGTAAACCTGCCCTTGTGCTTTTCCTTCCACTTCCTATTGAGGCTGGCTTGTGTGACCAGGGGAAGGGCTGGTGTGTGACTTTTGAACTTAGGTCATAAAGGTACTGTAGTGTCCACCTAGCTCTCTTATTGGGAGGAAAATTAAGCAGCCCTGTGTAGAAGCACCGATGCAGAGGATCCAACTTGCTGTCCGTGAGTGAGCCACTTTGAAGTGGATCTTCCAGCCCCAGTCAAGTCTTCAGATGATGGCAGCCCCAGCTGCCCCAGGAAAGACCCTAAATGAGAATCACTTGACCAAGCCATCCCAGATTCTTGTCCCTCAGAAACCATGAGAGATAGTAAAACATTATTGTTATTTCAAGCCACTAAGTATAATTTAATAGTGAGAAGAGAAATAGTAACTACTGGACAGACAGACAGAAGGGTCTGCCACACCATACAAACCACCACTAATCCAAACACTCCACTCTTCCTCCTGTTACAGATACAAAGTACTGCACCTGCTATGAAAGCACTGCAGACTTGTGTTCTGGGAATCATTTCTTTTAACTTTCTCAAGTGCTTCCCACTCTGTTGAAACTTCTTTTACCAAGGTCGGTATTGAACAATGTGTTACCAAATCCACCTATCATTTCTTGTTCTAGTCTTCATTAAAACATCAGCACAAGCTTCCTTTTGAATCACTCTTTTCTTGAAGACTAGGAAGCCACATCACATTCCTGTAGTTCCCTGCCTACCTTCACAGAAGCTCTTTTTCAGTCTTGTTTCAGGTTCTTCTTTTTCTGCCCAAATGCTAAGTGTTGTGGTATCTTAGAGCTAGGTCCTGGGACATTTCCTATTCTTTATACTCATTTTGCAAAAAATCCCAACTAGTTCCACTGCTTTAAATACCAGCAATATGGTGATGATTCCCAATTTCATATCTGGGAAACAGTTTAGAACCAGACCACCTGGGTTTCAAACCTAGATGTCACTTGATGATTGGGTACACTTGCACATTACTTAATCTCAATTTTCTCATTTCTTTAGTTAGGATGATGATTGTACCCTATTATCACATTTAGAAGGTACTCAATAAACATGAACAGTTACTACTATTACCATTATTACTATTACATCTATTTCACTTCTACTACTACTACTGACATTCGACAACTTTTGAACATTTGTATATAAATGTATATCTGCCTGCTTGGCATCTCTACTGGATGTCTAATAGATATCTTAAACTTAGTCAAGTCCATACAAAGAGCTTTCTTTTTCTGAATGTCAAACTGTTCCTCCTCTGGTTCTCTTCATCTCAATGAATGGCACAACTATCCATCAAGTTGCAGCTTATAACACATAGGACTTTTTAAAAAATTCTTCGTGTTCCTTCATCTTAAATAGCCAATCAAATGGTAAACTCTGTTTTCCCTATCCTCAAGACATCTGGAATCTAGCTATGTGTCTCCATCATCAATGCCATTATCTTAGTCCCAGCCTCTAGTGTCTGCTGCCTGAACTAAGCAAATGATCACTACCTTGGTCTCCATGCTCTCCCTTTTTTGCACCCCTTACCAATAATACATTCTCTGTACAACAGAGTAACTTCTTTTAAACTAATCAATTTCATTGATACATATAAATAAAACATACAATTCATCCAAAGTGTACCATCAATGATATTTGGTATAATTACAGTTGTGTGTTCATCACTTCAATCATTATTAGAGCATTTTCATTATTTCAATAATAATAATAATGAACAAAAAAAACAGACAAAGAAAATTCCTCGCCTCTCAATCTCTCTATATTTCCCCTGCAGTACATAGCTGTACATAGCTGTTATTGCTGGTTATTCTTGCACACTTATTTATTTGTTTATTAAACAGTTTTATTGAGATATATTCACATACCATATGATCTATGCAAAGTGTGTAATCAATGGCTTTTAGTATAATCACAATGTTGTATATTCATCATCTCAAAAATTTTAGAACAATTTCATTACTCCAAAAAGAAAGTCTCTACACCATTTAGCATTCCTTCCCTAGCCCTACATAATCACTAATCTAATTTCATCTTTATAAATTGATTTATATTTACAATTTATATAAATGGAATCATACAATATGTAGTAGTCTGTTTCGGGTTTCCTTCACTTAGTATAATAGTTTTTTTTTCTGATATTAATATTTTGTAGTATTAGCCTATATTTGTTCAACTTCAAAGAAAAATGGTCTCATATATGCAATTTTACCCATATTCATATTTCACAGAATATATTTATATTTCACATAATATATTTAGCTCATAATAGCACAATCATACAGTATTCATCCTTTTGAGTCTGGCTTGCTTCACTCAACATAATGTCCTCCAGGTTCATCCGTGTTGTCATATGTTTCATGACTTCATTTCTTCTTACCACTGCATAATATTCCATAGTGTGTATACTCCATAATTTGTTTATCCATTCATCAGTTGATGGACACCTGGGTTGTTT